>JABBOT010000080.1:12132979-12329121 GCA_016165875.1 Acanthopleura granulata | reverse complement strand
AAATTGCAATTTGGCCTAATTCAGACTAACTACGACGAATAGGCCTACCGGTTTACGCCTAATCGTCTAACAGCGCCTCGTCTATAAATCTCTAATTGTAACTCGGCACTTAACACCGTGGGCGTTTTTAATGAATCATTAAACCTTGCTAATTCCAACGATATAACCATTGTCCAGCCCTAGTTTGGCCTACATATCAATATTAATATGTGTATATTATAATTCATCTGAATTAGATACCGTACTTTCTGGCAAAAATAAATGTAAGGAAATTAGAAAGAATTATGTTTTTTTAAACTTCTTTAAGTGAACTCAGCTCAGTACCCAGCGACAGTTGTTTGCTGCTAGCATGGATAACAGCAGGTCATTATTTCGCACTACTTAAACCATGTTCTGATCGAATTCACTGTAAACGCATGACTCTTGATTATTTAAGTTTTAGGTGGTTAAACGACGTGACTATCATCCTGTTGACACAAACAGTCTATATACACTTTTTCTTTTTGTAAAGATGTATGTAGTAATCTCTATAACGTTATAAACCATTGTCGATTCTGTCGATTTCTGAGTAAAATGTTTTAGGCACACCGTTTCGCCATGTGGGACGGCCTAAAAGATTGTCCACTCACAAGACCGACAACGTAGTGACTTGGGGTATGAGGACCTAAATTGTTAAAATTGGACGAGTATTTGCTGAGAAATCGCTTAATTTCTGACTGCGACCACTGTTGCCGACCGATTCACGGTATGCGGCTGAAATAAAAATAGCCCGGATGCCAGGCCGTAATACACGCGCCTCTACTTTCCTCTGTACCAGCGAGTATAGGTGTTCCAGGTTATGGCATCCAAAAAGCAACAGGTATAAAACAGTCTGGGCTAAGTTTTTTCATATTGCCACTGACACTTCGTTTCAGGGAATTGAGTTTCAACATAATGTTGTTATCTGTGCTTGCCCAATCTGAACAACTCCTGTATAAACACATCCTTGCCCCACGAAAACTGAACACTGGATAAGCACTTCACGGGTCAATTAAATTAAACGTTGAAGCTCATCTATGAATTTCTGATACATGTTTACATGTTGAGGCAGGTAAATACCAGAAATTATTGAAGACAGACCTTGATGTTAAATTTAACTGGGGTATAGTGAACATGAGGGTTTTGTCACATGGTAAGGTGACGTCAATTCGTTGAAAAATGTCCTTTTCTCAATGAACATCGGAAAAGTGGGTCAGCGACGACCAGTAGCTCAACCTACTCTTTACAAATCCCTTTTACTGAATTATTCACAATCTGCCATCAGCACCTTTATATCAGAGTTGAGAGATGTACATGTACTGTACATGTGACGTATGAGATCTTGTTGCACGTGTATCGTGCGGTATGTGTAATCAGGACTTTGACTGTTAAAGATTTCCCATGACTTTTAAAGAATCGGTTGGTGCCTTTGTGGTTTGGAGGGAAGCAGTCAATTGTTCACCTCTCCCAGTCCCAGAAGAAAAGCTTTTACATGTATGTCATAGTGTGGATCATTAAGTGAAGCATTTATTCAGTAGTGGGCTCAGATGATTCAAGTCCTGGCTTGATACAGCTGTCAATCCCTTTACCACTAATGTTGCAACTTTGAATCCAGTTTTTGATATTTCGGCTACAGCTTTAAGTCAAGAGATTTGTCAGGGCCTGGCCTAGACACAGAATTGCAGCTCTCCATTTATAAAACCGCTAATTTGCAGAGAGCTACAGAGTGAAAACTGCAAACGTTCAGCTCCAGTCTAATTAAAAACGAGGTTAGATGGCAATATGGCTTGTTACATGTAGAAACGGGGAGTACCTTGCTTCATGCAGAAATATTGGCAGTATCACAGGGCTGAAAACAAAAAAAGTGTAAATTTTTTTTCATATGCATATGGCCTACAATAGAAATAGAGTGCAGTCCATGGTGGATACCTACCCTTATGGAGCCTCATTAGGGATGAAAATTCGCAACATGTCAACTTTTCCACAAAAAATGTTTAATTCAGCAGATTTGAAGACTTCCACACTCTCCACAGTGCAGGTGAAATTGCATGTTGTAAAACTACTTTTTGGTACAACTTATTTTTGTCCTCAGAAGCCATGCCGCAGCACAGAGTCCCAGAGAAGCCAAGGGGATGAAAAACTGGAAAAAAACATGAGAGACACCAAATCCCTTGAGGTTTGTCAAAAAGTTAACTTGATACAAGTAGAGAAACAACATTGCCAGGAGAAGTGCTTGAGACTTTGGAAAGACTGCACATAGGGAAAGTATTTATGGCATCTCTGCATTTAGTTCAGGCCAGCCTTAAAATTATGTTCGTTGGGTGTAACCCGACTGACCCTCTTAAAAAGAGCCCTAATCAAAAGATTTTAATGGGTATATTAATAAAAGATTCTTTTTTTTATATTGTTCTTTCCATGTTGATTTCTTTGAAATCCCTGTATTTTTCAAGAACCAGAACAGAAAAAAATAGAATTCCCTATTGATCAACCCTGTTTTTACCTAAAGAGTCAGGGTACACCCAACAAACAGTTTTTTTAAGGATAATCTCAACATTTGTTGTACGTTGTACATACTACGTAATTTACAGGCTCATGTTTGCCGGTTATTTGTTTAATGCTGAAGTGAAGAAAGGGTGAAAAGAAAAGAAGGGTTACATGGGTTAAATGTCTTACCTTTGGCAAGTTACTGACAAAGTTACTGATATTGTACAGAAATGTAACGCATATTACTGAACGATAAGTCAGTGGTCTTCAGTGAACTTACAGCATGCAAACCCTGCACAATTAGTGCCATTGACAGCTTAGTTTC
This sequence comes from Acanthopleura granulata, assembly GCA_016165875.1. Lineage (NCBI taxonomy): Eukaryota > Metazoa > Mollusca > Polyplacophora > Chitonida > Chitonidae > Acanthopleura > Acanthopleura granulata. Next base: position 12,326,294 of record JABBOT010000080.1, on the reverse strand, counting down.
ATCAAGGCTTAAGCACTCAGTCTCAGCAGTCATCGTTCACGGATTATATTGTGTGAATTAATGAACGGGATGCTTATCTGTAACTAGTACAGATGTGTGTCCATTCCAGTCCTAATTTACGTTTCCCTTAAACCTGTGTTGCATAAAAAGGTCATGTATATTAATGAAATCAGGTGAGAATTAATGGATGGGACATTTACTGGCCTTGACAGCTAAGACACAATTTGTGGACATCTGGAATTCCTACTGAGTGCCAGCAGATGTTAAATTTGGTCAGTAACCTAATCACACTGGGCTATACGTACTCTGCAAGAGCAAAACATATGTACATTTACCTTATTTGAGCCAAAAATTCTGTCCTAAAGTTTGTTTTTTTTTTGAGAAGTAGATAAAGTCCATAAATTGGTACTTTTGTTGTTTAACCTTTTGTGTGATATACAGCTTAATTACATCAGATGATGGGATTACATATTGTAATTTATACCACTGACGCACCAAAACTGAATGCTCTGGGATGCACATCAATTTGCATTGGATACGGTTTTGGACACACCAGATTTGGTTATAGTTATGCATCGATGCGCATCCATGTAGGTGTGTGGTGTGAGGAAATCGATTTGATTCTGTTCGGTTTGGTTATTCGGTGTGTTATCAGGAATTCGGTTATTTTTCACTAAACTCATTTTGATTATGACTGCGCACGTGCATAGCACACTGATTTTCCTAGCTATGCTAAGAGGAAAGATGCACCGTGATGTCTTTGGAAGGAATTCTTGTCAGACAAGTTCTTAGAACTGCATTGAACTGAATCCATTGTGTCCTCTTCAGTCCACATCGATGCTCATTGCAATGCTGTCATGGCTGTATGTCCAGGGAAAATCTGTTCCGATTGAATGGGAATTGATTTGAATCGATGCTAACTGAATAAAACCGTATTTGTTGTGTCAGTGCTTTAAAGTGGTTACATTCAGGGTGGAGCATGTCAGGTAATTGTTTATTTAAACAGTAAAATTGTAAGTTACAAATGGCTGCAACTACACATACGGTAAAATACCGAAAATGTCTCCCCAAAAATGAAATCTTTAGAGGCAAATAAATGTTGTTGAATAATTATTTTAGGGGGCTGAAATTTACACTTTTCTAGAAGAAAACTTAGTTCTGCATGAAAGTTAATGTCATCAGTGGTTCAAATCTTTGTGCTGCCATTTTTGTCTTTAAAATCAACTATCCTGTAAGATATAAAATGTAAAACCTCAATCAGCTATACGATCCAGTGATGTACCGATTATGTGTGTGTTTGATTGTAGGAGCAGGCCGAGCAGTTTGAGAGAGAGCTGTGTTGGTGTATAGAGCAGTTAGAGTTAGGACTGTCCACAAGGGCACCAGATTCCAGGCAGGGTGAGATTTCTTCCTTCAGTCCTAATTAACTCGTATGTGTACAGTCCAGGTCATCCCTCGAAAACTGTTTGTTACGTATAACTTGACCCTATGAGAGAAAATAAGCTTGGTCAGTAGTGAATTCTTTTTTTTCAATTCTGCCTGTGGAAAAAGATAGGGATTTTAAAGAATTTAACATGAAAAGAAAAAATAAGAAAAATTTTTTTCAAAATGTGGTGGGATTTGACTTAGTGCAGCTTTTTGTTTGCATGTGTACACGTATATAATTTCTTTCTCAGCTCGGGAAGGTGTGAAAGTTTTGAGGGTGTTGCGTAATCCTAAGACATTGTTGGTGAAGAAGCGTCAGGTGATGAGAACTACCTTCGGGGATTACAGGAAAAAGATTGAGGCCGAAGAGAGGAAGCTTGCAGCAAGTAGGTCAAGTGATGATGAAGGCTAACAGAGTTATCACTGATTGGCTGTCAGAGGAGATAGGACACCCCAGGTTAAAACTGTTGTGTTTTTGCAAATTGAAACTTGGCCATTCAGGGCCCATTTGTTGCTTGAATTGTCTATAGCGTTTATTTTCGGGACAATGGATGGACAAGTAACCAGTGAGGCCGTCGATTTCTATCCAGCTCTTCCTGGTTGAGCTGTGGCTTTAAGTCAGGAGGTTTGTCATATACTTGGTGAATGGCAGTGGTTTAACTGGGGCACTCAGGTTTGCTCCACCCTGTGTGTTGCTCACATGCCGTGTTCTCGTTAAACCTCAACCATATGTACCCACTCAAATTACACATATTCTGCAAATCTTAAAATAGACTGAATTTGTAACAAAAGTGTACATTGCATAGGATGTCATTTTCACTCTTTTATTACGGCATTTCTGGCAGTCTTGCACATTTCCCTTGCCTCGGATGTACCAGGTATATCCTGACTGTGATGCGTGGTGTGTAGGGTGATGTGGAACACAGATGTTTTATCCAAGCATGCTCTCAATTCAGCTCAAGAACTTACACACAGCTGTCATGTGCATCTCAGCATGCATTGTATAATTATGGAAATGATCATCTTATTTATTTATTTATTTGGTTGTTGTTTAGTGCCATGGTCAAGAATTTTTCACTTAGATGTTGACAGTTTTATGGGTCGAGATACACCCCTGTGCCTCGGGTAAACCACTGACAGGTTGTTGATGAACTTTACCACACATGACATACAAGTATGTGTATGCATCCCACATTGGTGGGACACAAGTGGTCTTTGGTGAACAGTAGACGGCGTAAAGGTTCACACAAGTGTTGTGTTTAGAGCAAGCAACAGGACTGGTCGGCCCAGTGTCTAGGCAGGGTGTCATGTCTGGTGTCAGCAGCATCATGTTCCAGTGGTGGAAGCACTGTGGCGGCATGGACCCGCCTTGGTTTCAAGAAGACATAGTATATATACATTCTGTGGACTCCTCATCGTCATATAACTGAAAAATTGTTGAGAGTAATGTAAAACCCCAAGCATATATACATACAATGCATACACACGTGTTGTGTGCTTGACACTGTCACCAGTATTGTTGGAAATATTAAAGATGTTGTTTTGTAATGAGTATAAACCATGTGATTTCAGAGGCCAGTAAAATATCCCTGACAACCCCTAAATCCACCAATCAGTCAAAGGTTTACAGACTCTGTCAAACCAAGCAGGTAGATTCCCGGGCGAGTACAAATCAGCAGGTAGATGGTGCGAACACAGAAGACAGTTGTGCGCAGGAGACGAAAGGAACTGAACATCTTCGTGTGAGCGAAGAGTTCATTCAAGGTAAACTGCAACACCTCCACATTTTAAAAAATTTGTCTTTGTTTAAAACTGTGGAATCTGTGTGAAAAATAATTTGTTGAGTTAGCGGGTTGTTTGTGACTGATCTACTGTGAAACCAGATCTGCCAGTTTAGGAACAACTCACCGCCACAAATGATATGTGAAGCGTACATGCAAGTAGTAGAGCAGTGTAGAGGTGGTACTAGAGCTAACGAAAGTGCAATGAAGTGTGAGCGTGTCTATTGGTATTTTCAGTTGTATGCAAAGTCTTGTCAACACACTCGTCAATTAGTTAGAATAACATATAGTTGCAAGGAATCATGGGAAACAGTTTGTGAGACAAGCAAAATTTTGACCTAAATGTCAGCCACTGTGGTGACGTGATTCTTAACATCAAGGTGTTAGGTTACAGATTAAGCTAACAAAGAACTCGTCCGTTGCTCTACCAGGGCACGAGGCCTGACTGGATTAACGGGGGCTTCACAGCTAACAGTTAAAACATATCTAGTTGTGCTGTGACAAATATGGAGCATTAATTTCTGCAGCCATGGATGAAAAGATGAATGTGGTTACCGAGAAATTGTTCTTTTGAGACAGGTGACCAGAACAGACGACCAGAACAGGTGACCATTGATGTAGAAGTACTCAGTGTATTATTATTTTCTTTTCTGACACTCATCGCAACCCTGAGTCCATCACCCGTACTCAATAAAATCACCTCAGATCTCGGAACTTGAGGTAGATGAAACGGTTCTGGATGAGATCCGTGCTCATGTCACCCAATCTTAAGTGTATTCAAAATCAACAAAAATGAAAATTTTGTATGCTCTTTATCGCTTGTATTCTGACGATTTAAGTAGAGCCTACATATGACAATGAAAACGTCGAAGTTTTCAAGATGTTTTTGATGCCAGAACTCCACTACATTTCACGACCAAGGTTACGAGACTTTTCAAAATGGCTGCCAGTGGTGAGCCGTTTGGTACACATACAAAAGGCTCTCAGCTAATGTTACCGCAAAACAGTTTTATCAGAAAAGGTAGTGTTTGAGATTCCACCGGAAAAAGACAAAGACAGGTGCTATCTAAATGAACTAAGTTATGTGTAGGTCAGTGTGGCCTTTCTAGGGGCTGGGCAGCCTGAAGCGGTCGCTAAGCTTTGTTTTTAACAACACTCGTTGAGCGCCGTGCAGTTCAAGCACTGTATTTGTGGTGATGTGCCCTGGGACGTGTCACCGCAACTGATTTATCGGTCTGTAGGTGTGAATGATCGTTTCGTTCTCGCCAAATTTCATGGCCTGTGTTGCAAATAAAGCAGGAGTAAAAATTGCAACGACAATAGAAACTAGTTTAACCTGACAACTCTTTCTGATAAAAATTTTCCAGTTCAGGTGCGTTCTCTCTCTACTGCTGATATCGTTATGCTAGATACATAGGTTCTGGAAGTCTGTCAATGTCCTGTCCAGTGACAAATTTGTATGTCATTAAAGCATTAAGCAATAATTAAATAAATTAATTCTGTTTCAGATAAGACAGGTTTGCAGTTTACATGTAAGACTGAGGGTGGAGTGGATGCTTATCAGCAGGTAGATGAGGTCAGCACAGATGGCACACCTGTGGCGCCAGCAGACACCTGTCACAGGTCAGGTGTTCATGGTATACAGGCAGATGTAAATACACCACCTGCGGAGGGGTCATCAGCAGTGAGGTCAGGGCTAATTGACAAGGACCACCAGGTGTGCAGTGCTCAGGTCGGAATGTTTACAAAGCAAGGCGATAATTCAGCCACACACCCACTTCATCCTCCAGGAATTCTCTCCCCAAACAAGGCAGCCAGTGACAAGACATTTGAATTTGTGAAAAGTGACAACAGTTTCAGATTTTCTTTTGTCAAGAGCTGATATCAGTGTTTTTGTCTCATCAATAGAATTAGGATATTGCCTTTCAGATTTTCTCTGATTTCCTTTTGTTGCTAATTACTCAAACATCATGAAATTATGATCCGTGATACATTTACAGAAAAGGTTGAGAATTATTATTTATTACACCGTAGTGGAGGAGAAAAAGAAAAGATGAAGTAAGGGATGTTAGGAGAAGCATGGTAAACTCATTTAGAAGTGTGTGTACTATGATTGAGGAAGTACAACCTAAAATTGCAGTAAAAAGAGTTTTGAAGATTTGAAAACAAACTTTCCATTTTGTGTTTTATGCCCACGTTATGTACATAGGTGGTATTCAACAAACACAAACTATCAATAAAAAGGCCTCGAGAGCATTGTTTACCACAGTATCATCAAAGATTGCAATAGTGTCCTAGACACAAGCCAGACTTAGTTTTAACTTCAAAACAACTTACTGTGCTTACTCCTTAGGAACTTAGGAATCTCATTACGAAGAGCTGTCTTGGACGCTCATGACTCTAGAAAATTAGCTTGTGATGTTAAATATAAGATCAGGAATAAAAACACAAGTTAGGACTAAGTATGACGTAAGTCTGAGACAGCTTCGTCATCTTCGGGTCTGATCACTGACTTGCACTGTGCCTAAATGACCTAAAATTTCGTCCATGACTAAATTGTACATTTTACCGAATTTGTCAATTCTGTAGATTTTAGAAAGGAATATGAGGTTTATTTGGTTGATAGAATGATATCTGAGGGGAGAAATGTAAGCTTCGAAAGTCAAAATACAAGTTTACGTGATTAATATGCATCTAAATATGTACTTTTGGGGGGGGAATTTCTGGTCATGTAAGGTAGTTGTTACAATGCAATGTGTAAACGTATACCATAATGCAGGGTTTCAGATAACCATTGGTCATCCTCCTATCAAATCTTTAAATGACCCATTCGCACCAGTGGGTCTTCGACATTTGGCCCATAACTGTGCAGCATGTAATGTGAATTTAAATCCTTGACAAATTCACCAGATGCATCAAATCTGTGTTCACTTTGTGACGTAACGATGACCGTCGATACCAACCCCGCTTCTCACGGCGTTAAATGTCTGAGGCTGGTACAGTAAGATGTCCATTACTCAAACTGATTGGCTCAAAATTTGCCCCTCGTGAAACACCAGATCTGATTGGATACAATGGAATGGTGCATTTATTTCTTGCCAAATCCGCCACATCGCCGAGAAAGAAATTTGCTGGACCAACAATTCGTTCTGCTCTCTCCTGTAAAAAGTCCATTTCAGTAATAGAAATGTGCATGGCACACTGTTTTCTATTTTTACGTTCGAGAAAACCAATTTATTGCAAAAGGTAGCCCGTCAATCGTAGCTGTCATGCTTCACGTTGTTGTATTGAAAACAAGAAGTCATGCATTTACCTCCATTCAATGATAAAGACGGCACTGACTTTCAGAAAAAAAATGTTCCTGCCTAGGGTAAAGCAGACACAGAAGTAAACTAAGTATTCACCAAGGCACCCTAGCAACTCAGCAGGAATTGGGAATAAAAGAAAGTTAATGTCCAACAAGGGGATTGTTAAACAAGGGAGGTAACTCTCTTTCGATACTAATTCAATGCAGAGAAATAACTACAGAAAGGTTTTTCAATTAAATCTTTCACTGAAATACACCCATAAATGTAATGTATGTACGATATTGTTAACATTTTTAGGATTCTAGTTCTACATTCAGGTTCCTTCTATTCTATCCAAACCTGTAAATGTTATTTTGCCAGCTCCTACTACTGTTTTTTTTTTTTTTATTTTTGTTCTTCTCCAAATCACTTGAAGAGTGCAACCATGAAGTGAATATTTATAGAAATCTAGATAATTACACAATGCAACATAAAAATTTCATGTTGGTCGGTAATAAATTCTTTTATCTCAATTTAGCACCCCTCAAAAACTCAGTTCATTCAATTTTGGTTGTACAAGTTTGAATTCTGTGAATCTCTGCTATAGTTGTTCTCAAAAAGAAACAAGTCAACAAAAAAAGAGAAGGGTGGACTGACTGAGTGCCTTACCGCTAGCAAAGTTCCAGTCCAGAAACTGTTGAAAGATCTTTAACTGGGTTGTTCTTTGTGAAAGACCTTCATTTTATTTTCCTATGCCTTTTTAAAAGCGTTTGAAAGGACCTTCAGTAAAATACGACGGACATATCAGTCCTACTGTATTTCACTATTTCTTGTACAACAAGGAACGGTAGTCATAATAGTACACGTGGAATTATGACCCATCAAATCCTGAAATGACCCACTGAAATGGGCGTGTCCAGGACAAATGTCCTATAGGTTCCAGATCTTAAGAAACTCACTAATAATGTATAGCACAAAAAAATGTACATTGACTATTTACATATTTATTTACATATTTATATAAAGGTAATGACTGGGGAACGAAACAATGTAAAATCATGTAACACAGATTGATCAGGACAGAAAATGGGATACACAGGCGAATCAGAGCCTGCTGAATTACACGTCCAAGGCTTTGATGTTCTCCTCCAAACTCCGTGGGTTAATTCCCCTTGGCTGCCAGCTGGGCACATCATCCCCATAACTGGGAGCAGCATAGTAATGTCGATTGATGCCATTATTAAGCTCACATAAGTAAGTCACTCCATCCACGACATAGGGCTTTACGTCAGTGTTCTGAAGCTCCAATCTCCCTGAGTCGATCAAGTTTGCAAATGCCTGGAAACAAGAAGCAGACAATCTGATTTTCAACAGTCCTGACTCTTTTTGTCAACTTCTGCTCCCCACAAGAGTGGTCTTGAGGGTTGACAACTAAGTCGGGTCCCCTTTGTGATTTGTGGTGATTTTGGACATAATTGTAGTGCCAGCAAAATCACTGATGGGACATATCTTAAACATTTGTATTTTATATAATGCAAGATACTAGAAATATGATGGCATTTAGCATTGAATTAACATGCCATGATAAACCATCTCATTCACCAAGTGCCACTCTCTACATTCAATTTACATCACTACCACCGCTCGCCAAGTTTGTTCTGGAACAACACTGCAGTCACTGCAGTCAGTTAAGAGGGGTGAGGCAGGAAATAATGTCATAAAAATAAAGGAATACGTGTATTAGGCAATTATGCAATATTGCAAGCAGTTACTGTGTTGAAATCAACAGCCAGGTAGAATCAAGGAAATAGTTAAATATGCATGGATATGGTTGGTTTGCAAACTTAATTTGACTTTCTACAAGCTGAACCTAGAAGAAAAACTGTCAAATTTGAACAATATTTAGAACAGTTACTGTAATGTCTGAGGTAAATAATGGCTGCTTCCTTAGCTGTATAGATTAGGTATGCTCCCCAGAAAGGCAGTCTGGGATATTTATTCAGGAAGCCATACTGTGTATGCGAGAATGGAATACATGCGCTACCTCCTGAAGAAACTGCTGTTGTTGTGTGTGACATTTCTTCATAAGCATTACAGTTACTGCACAAAAGCGAAGTGTGACAAATGGACTGACAGGATGCAGATATCAAACAATAGCCAATGCTTTCACGGAAAAGGTAGGATAAAAAAGAAAATGTGCTTCATAAAAGACCTCGACCTGCTACTGAATAATCTAATTCTCCAAATGCGTCCAAAACTGGCTATACTTACAATACATGCAGACTCCTCCAAAACATTCCCCCAAATAAACAAACTGTTGAGCGAGCTGTTCACTTTCATGATGTCAGCCAGAGCACATAATCCTTTGCCTCTGATGTTGTTAGAGACGACCACAAGTCTGTGAAGCAAAAGGGAGATAAGTTAACGAGTAGCAGAAATCGGACGAGTTTCGCCGCAAACATGTCACATACTAATTTATCTGACTGAATCTTTCATGAACAAAGCCATTATAGCATGGTTTAACAGTGACTAATCCCACCTTTCGCTTTTTAACGTGAAATGCCAAAAACAGAACATAAAAAGCCAATCTCAGAACTAATACATTTCAAAAATCTTTCCAGATATATTTTCTGTGGTCTTCTCACTGAAGCATCATTTTGTTGTTGTGTTTTTTGGTTCTTGACTGATAGCATATCAAAAGGAATTGACTTGATTCTCTCGCTGTCTTGGCCTTGTGTGGTCTTATACAAAGTTCACTGGTTACCATTTGGCTTGCATCAATACAACCTAACTCACATGTGAAAGTGACCAAAATTGTTGTCATGACCCGATTCCCTCCTTATAAAACTGGCTGTCGTCTTCTGAAAATTCTTGAAAATGGAATGAAACAACAACCAGATAAAATAAGTAAAATCCAAAGAAGCTTCTCACGTATGTAGCGTGGTGTTGTAGGTGGTGAGGGCGTCGGCCAGGTGGAATGCTCCGTCATCTTCCAGTCTGTTTCTACCCAAGTCTAACACCTTCAGCGCTGTGTTCTTCTTCAGGACCTTAGCCAGCTGTTTCATTCCATCCCTGGTGATTCGGTTACTGAAAAGAAACATATGATTAGCACATTTCATGGCTCACTTAAGTGTATCTGTCACATGTAGGAAACCAGGCAGATCCTTATTAGAAAGAGAACTAGACAGAGCCATAAGGTAACCCTTTGATAATAAAAACAGACAAAGCCATGGCTCTTGTCTTAAAGTGAAATGATGAAAGTAAATTACAAAATTATGGTAGCAGGAAACCTGGTAGATTCGGGGTTTAACCCATGACCATTCACTGGTTGCTGGTAGACCTTCTCATATATGGGGTTAAAGCTTTGAAGTATTTGTCTTCACATTTATACATATTTTACACATAAGTGTTCCTAATTTTAACTCCCATGTTGGAAAAAAAAAGCGTTTAAATCAATTTTTAAAGGTGTCCCAGTTGATTTTTTCGCAATAATTGGAACAGTATATCCTAGAGGTATCTGAAACATGGGGCCGAAGTCATTTAACGACTAATAATTGCCAGATGTTTTAAATAAATATTTTTTTTTAAGACCATTAAGCTGAGTTTTGTGAAGCTTGGTATTCTCTACACGCTTATCTGCCCTTGATATCCCAGCAGTGTATGACGTAACACCGGCAATAAGCCGTTTTGTGCAGCAATCCACAGTGCTAATCATTCACCGATTTACGATGGGATTCACTTTCGTGCCTTCTCACTGCACCACTCCATGTGATGAAAATGGATAATTGCCATGCGACCCGACCATTTGGAACACCCTTAAAACAGTCTTTGTTGCAGCTAACACAACCCTATCACAAAAAATACGGTCGGTCGGTCAGTAGGGCAATATTTTTTTGCATTCCTGCTAATGAAATACATGGGGATTTCAAAGAAATTAACATGGACCCTTTTTTGAAGGGTCAGTCAGGTTATTCACAACAAACATATTTTTAATGATGGAGAAAATATGGAGCTGCATATGTCTCTGTGTGTGTGTGTGTGTCAAAGAGGACAGAGTCTTACCAGCTCAGGTCGAGGTGTGTCAGAGTGAAGTTCTCCATTAGATTCTCTGCCAGCCGTGTGGCGCCGAAATCCCTCATGTCATACTTCTGTAAATGGAGCTCTTTCAATGACCTATTCACCTAGTTTGAGAAATCAAAACAGATGCTATGTGTTACAAGTGCTACAAGTCCTGCAACACAGAAGTGTCTTCTTTGGCATGGCTGTGGAATGATATTTGTCCCTCATTCATCAGCGGCGGTTTAAAAGAATTAACTTCACTAAAGTGAACATATGGTTGAAAATGGTGTATGCTTAAAAAGGATATCATTAAATTGTGTATTTCTTATTTACTAATTTCACTGCTATTTTCGACAACATTTCACTCAAGCAACGGATGTCAGTTTTATGGGTTCAGGAAGCTGCACTTGTGACATACTGATATTTTCATTCTGGTGGATGCTAAGAGATCTCTAATAAACATCACACATGAATACATGAATGACAGTACATGCGGCGCCAGATGATAACTGCCACCGGAACAGTGAAGGTGGGAAAATCTGTGTAATTCCCGACGCTGGATTTGAACCAACTCCTGATGTGATCCTGTCCATTGAATAAAACATTAGACACTCTGTCATGATCTTTCCCCATAATAATGACAAACTGTATTAACAATTACTTTTACCACAAAGTCAAATTTAGGGAAACTTACCATTCCACCTGTTAAAAGGAAACGGAAAAATAAAATTACAACGATAAAACCTTACTTTAAGAAGCTTGGAAAAGTGGACGGTAGTTTCCTCTTGATGTGTGAACAGGATAGGTCTGTTCACGTTCAGACATTTAAGTGCCTTGTTGTTGTGTAGAACAGTGACCAGGGCTATTATGCTCTCAATGGTCTGTGGGTTAGACAGAAAAAAGTGAAAACATTACCGATTCAACAGAATTGGACAAATCTCACTCAAGGGAGATAAGCCTTAAGTCAAGCTAAAGGGAGATAATCATGTACCAGCACAGTGTACATCGCCACTGTGTACAGCTATTTATCTGATTTTATTAAACTTCTGAAAGCTGATGTTACGTGACTCCTGAATATATCATGTCGCCAAGCCCTAAAGCATAGCGAAATACAACAACATACTATTAATAATTATGATTTTAAGGATACTTCAATTATACCATACCCCCCTTAATAAATTTAAAGATCAGTCTTCTTTTCTCCTGAAACAAGACTACTGGCAGCTCATTAAAACTTAGACAACAAAGAATCACCTGTCTACAAGTGTGACTGTGTTGCAAAAATATTAATGTTAACTAAGCAAAACACTGCCACAGGGACAGGCATTTAGCAATTTTTTGCAGTATAAAAACAAAATAAATTTAATTTAAACAAATTGGGCTAAGACAATTTTGGACAGCTTGACCAGAATTGACCCACTTTTGAAAAGGTGGTTAATTTACATTATTATCAAATAAGTTGTGCATGCACATGATACTGACAGTACCCCGTTGTACAAGACAACAGGTGTAAGTTAAAACATCCCAGACTTACCAAGTCGGTCTCAGCCAGGTCCAAGCTTTCCAATGTTGAGTTAATCTGCAGTGCCTGAGCAAAGTACATCCCTCCTTTGTTACCTATCTTGTTTCCATTTAATCGGATGGACAGCAATACTTTATTCTCCTGCCAACAAAAATATATGTAACTGTCACTGATTAAATGATAACAAAAACAAAATTTGGATTATGTTGATTATACTGATTAACAGAAATTGAGGTAGTAGGCAAGTCCAACCAAACCTGATAACCAGGTAATGTGAGTGACAGGCGGTGAGCCCAAAAGTTACCTGTAGCATGTGACAAGTCTGTTTTATCACACTATTGTTTGGAAATTTCTGAATCTTTTATGGGCTGGATGGCAGCATATCAAACCCATGCCTACAGCTTACCGTTTTTAGCTACAGAATTGTATTTGCTTGCAAATGAAAGGAGTATAATGTCCCGAGACAGATGTGTTCAATAAGAAATCGATAGCAGTGGGGAAAATTTAGGACAGGTGTCATATGATATCTGAAGAAAAGCCAATATTTCAATCCCGTCAAGATCAAGAACTTTTCCCTTACATGACTGCAGTCTGGGCTAAAGTTGCTGGAAAACTTGGAAAACCAGTTACCTGACGATCTATATTATCGGAAGCACCTCAGCCTCAGTCCGGTCATCACACATCATGACTATATTACCAGAAACACACTCATTATAACCCTCACCTGTAGAGCCTCCGCCAGGTAAGCTGTCCCCACCTCTGTCTGGTCATCACACATCATGACCACATTACCAGAAGCACACTCATTACAACCCTCACCTGAAAGCCTCTGCCAGGTAAGCTGCTCCCACATCTGTCTGGTCATCACACATCATGACTATATTACTAGAAGCACACTCATTATAACCCTCACCTGTAGAGCCTCCATCGGGTTAGCTGCTCCCACCTCTGTCTGGTCATCACACATCATGACTATATTACCAGAAGCCCACTCATTATAACCCTCACCTGTAGAGCCTCCACCAGGTAAGCTGCTCCCACCTCTGTCAGGTCATCACACATCATCATCATATTACCAGAAGAACAATCATTATAACCCTCACCTGTAGAGCCTCCACCAGGTAAGCTGCTCTCACCTCTGTCAGGTCATCACACATCATCATCATATTACCAGAAGCACACTCATTATAACCCTCACCTGTAGAGCCTCCGCCAGGAAAGCTGCTCCCACCTCTCTCTGGTCATCACATATCATCATCATATTACCAGAAGCACACTCCTTATAACCCTCACCTGTAGAGCCTCCATCGGGTTAGCTGCTCCCACATCTGTCTGGTCATCACACATCATGACTATATTACCAGGAGCACACTCATTATAACCCTCACCTGAAGAGCCTCTGCTGGGTTAGCTGCTCCCACCTCTGTCAGGTCATCACACATCATCATCATATTACCAGAAGCACACCCATTACAACCCTCACCTGAAAGCCTCTGCCAGGTAAGCTGTTCCCATCTCTGTCCGGTCATCACACATCATCATTATATTACCAGAAGCACACTCATTATAACCCTCACCTGTAGAGCCTCCATCGGGTAAGCTGCACCCACCTCTGTCTGGTCATCACACATCATGACCACATTACCAGAAGCACACTCATTACAACCCTCACCTATAGAGCCTCCATCGGGTAAGCTGCTCCCACCTCTGTCTGGTCATCACACATCATGACTATATTACCAGAAGCACACTCATTATAACCCTCACCTGTAGAGCCTCCACCGGGTAAGCTGCTCCCACATCTGTCAGGTCATCACACATCATGACTATATTACCAGAAGCACACTCATTATAACCCTCACCTGTAGAGCCTCCACCGGGTAAGCTGCTCCCACATCTGTCAGGTCATCACACATCATGACTATATTACCAGAAGCACACTCATTATAACCCTCACCTGTAGAGCCTCTGCCGGGTAAGCTGCTCCCACATCTGTCAGGTCATCACACATCATCATCATATTACCAGAAGCACACTCATTATAACCCTCACCTGTAGAGCCTCTGCCAGGTAAGCTGCTCCCACCTCTGTCAGGTCATTACACATTAAATTAAGCTCTGTAATTGCCACATTCTCCTGTAAGCATGCAATAAAGAAAAAAAAAATCAAACCAAGAAATCCCTATCTTTCTGTCAGTACTGTTGTTAAAGCAAGTTAATTTCATGTGAAATGACAAGAAGTCCAATTATGATTTAAATTATGTTTTGCCAGACATTACCCTATTAAAGTGCTTAAGTTGACAGCTTATTCCAAATCAAACATTCAGACTACATGTTACAATTTAGCCTACAATTAAGCTAGGTGCCAATGAATTTCTGTATGAAATTCAGCATCTGCTACCTCAGATAAGGCTTCATGTCAGGAAGTTTGTCAGTTTAGACCACAAGTCCAGGACCGATACAGTACTGTAATTGACCTAAACTTTGGTTGAAAAAATTGCAGGTTTTAGGGTCAAATAAATATAAAATATTGATTTTATTGCTGAAACTTACATTTTTTTTCTGTACAGTAAGATAAATGCACAATTTTAGTCATGGGCAAAACTTTTGGGCATTTCAATACTGCATTCAAAATTTTCAAAGCATACCCGACAACACCATGCCACTGTCTTAATATCTAAAGTCCTTAAACTGAGTAACTGCTGCAGCTTACCTTCAGGAGGTTAGCAATGTGTTCAGCTTACCTTCAGGAGGTAAGCAATGTGTTCAGCTTACCTTCAGGAGGTTAGCAATGTGTTCTGCCCCTTTGTCTGTGATGTTGTTGAAGCGGAGGTCGAGCGTTGTAACATAGAGGTTGCTCATTAGCGCCTCACACAACACCTCCATGTCCTTATCTCCCAAACGAGTCTCCGTCAAAAGCTTATTGTTGCCAGCCAGGTACAAATACATGGTCGCTGACGACCCGCTACAAGGGCATAAACAAGTAGGAATGTCAGTATACTACATATAATGTTATATACATATATATATGCTCTTTTGATAAAAACATGTGCAAACCAAAATCTTCAAAAGTTTTCCTGAACCAAAATAGTTGAGCAATATAAAGACACAATCCAGAAAAAAATTATGATATACTCATGTTGATGCCAATCATAATGTAGTAAGTACGAATTTTGTATCATTTTTTGACCACTAATGTTACAGCATCTGATACTGCTGTAAAAATAAGCAATCATGTTGAAATTTTTCAACCGATACTGTAGTCAATTTTTATTGACAGTTGTAGTAACTACTTTTCAAACTGATTCTGTAATAACTTTTTACCAATAATGCAGAACTGCACAGAGAAGTTTTGAACATTATCAGTCACTTTTACAAAAGCATCGATCAGTGTGACAACATCGGTCATGAAGTGATACAATATAGGTTGGGTACTACAGTATCAATATTTATTATACTATCGGCCGCAACACATGTCCATTTTTCATCAACCTAAACCTGTTTTCATCTTAAATCTACACATCTGGGAATGGTTCTGCAATTGTTACTAAGCTGGTAGTAACGAAATGCACAAATCTTGTCATATTCCTGTGCTTGGGATGTGCAGCTTTATTAATATCTGCAGCATACTTTATTGAATGCCATGTGAAACAGCCAGGTAAAACAGCTTTGGAAATTCCTGCAGGTGTATAATTTGAAGCATATAACAGCCATGTTATTTGAATGATGGAGGGCCAAAAAAGGAAAAAAAAAAAAAAAAAATGTAAATCAACAGAAAAAAGCAACAAGCAACTTAAAAACAACAGAGAAATTGATACTTGAAAAAAACAAAAACAGAAAAAAAAACCCCATTCTTCAGGCATGCATAAAATTTAACACAAACGTGTACATACTATACATCTGGGAATTCTTCGCTGAAAAACATAAGCCACATTATAATTCTACAATACATTTATGCTAATGTTGATTGACTCATTCACTTATTTCATTGGCAGTTTACATTGTAAATGTACTTAGGAATATACACTATACAAATATATATTTAACAGTACTTCTTTGATGCATTTTCTTTGGATAAATATATAATACATTACCCTTCTGTGTTTCCACTGAAAGAAAAAAAAAATCATCACATCAGCGAAAGGAGCTGTCATAATACCAGTACAATAGTTCAGTGAAGCATCAGAGTCTTATCATCGACAGATGATAAATTAACAGTAGTAAATGCCTGTACGTGCTACATATAAATAATGAGCAACAGTAATCAGTGGTTAAAACTGAGACATATTAGGGCAAGAGGAAAAAACAAACCCAAAAAACAGCTGAACGCTTTCCTGTATGAATGTGAATTGATTATATGTTGTTAATTTCACTATGGCTTTGTCAGTGGAACTGTACTGAAACTGTTCAGTAATTGTGGTGCTGTGCAGTTGTGTATGTATGTATGCTTGAGTTTTATGTCATACTCAACAATTTTCAGTTACAGGGGCATTCGTAGTTCAGTTGGTTAGCGTGCTAGAACAGTGTAATGACCCAGAAGCCTTCCACCAATGCGGTCCCGGTGAGTTCAAGTTCAGCTAATGCTGGCTTCCTCTCTGACCAAACATGGGAAGGTCTGCCAGCAACCTGCGGGTGGTCGTGGATTTCCACTGGGCTCCGTCTGGTTTCCTCCCACCATAATGGTGGCCGCTGTCGTGTAAGTGAAATATTCTTGAGTATGGTGTAAAACACCAATCAAGTAAATAAACAAATTTTCAGTTATATCACAACAAGGAGTCTTTAGAATGCATATACTGTGTCCCCTTGTGGCAGGGTGTTTTCATGCTACCATAGTACAAACACCACTGGAAAATTATGCCAAGGACACCAGACATGACAGCTGTGCTTTACCACAATGTTAAAAATTGTGTGGGTACTCTTGAGATGTTTTCTGCCCAGTAACGGTGTCGTAGTAGTATATTGCCTTGCTGTGCAACCATCTTTTACAACAATGTATACACTTACGCTATTTCATCTCGCTTTTTCCTCTCTAGCATCTTTTTGACATAGGTATTTGGTTGTACATCCAGTAGTTTGCAGGTGGACTCATAGCGCTCACAGGTGGCAAAAATGTCACTCATTTTGACAGGTCAAGGCTGCGAAACAGACTCACCATCAGTAATTGTTTGAAGTTAGGAACCATGCAAATATCAAAGAAATTGGTACAGGTACATCTGTGCATACATACTACTGCAACTGAAAAGTGTTCTTTTTATTATGCGTTTTTAAATTCCTGTGCTATGCAGTCCCCTTGGCTGATCATTGCTGACTACAGAACATAAAGATTTTATTGTCTAGGTAGTGTCTAAATATGACCACGTCATTTGTAATGTAAATTCCAATGCCCGTGCAATCTTGAACCAGACTAGTCAATCTAGAGTTCAAGTTTAGTCCATCTAGATGGACTCAGGGTGTTATTTTAAAATTCTGACATTCATTGCTACCTTAAATTCATCACCAGTCCTCAAAAAATTGGCGCAGATATCCGAACTCGAAGTCGATGGAACCAAGTGGCACTCCATCTCACCTTTTTTACCCCATTTCAATATCATTTTCCAGTTAAATCTCAAATCCTGTCTTCATTTACTACCGTCACTGATGAAACTAATTAACTTGCAACCTTGTCGTCACATTAGAATTTTAAAATTACACCTTGAGTCAATTTAGTGGACTAAGATTAGACTTGAACTCTATCGATAAATCGATACATACACAAAAAAAAAATGAAAATGTAGCCATCACTGACTGAAATTTTGCTGGCTTGAACCCATTTTAAGCAACACATTGGTAAGCTTTACAGGTGACAGGCATTAAAAACAGAATTACGAGATTCAATCGTGTAACGAAAATTGGACAGCTAACAATAGTTCTTAGGTCTATTACGCCTGAAAGACAAACGCATGTCATCAATTCTTGTCTGCATAGAAACGATTTGTCATAAATACTGTTTAAGTCTAAAACAGTAAGTCATACTCACAAAGCAGTTACACGATGGAACAGTTTTACAAGAGTTCGCTTAATTTACAACTCTCACGCCGTTGCTACAACAGTACTTTTGTCTCGCCAAATCTCGCCGACCAACATTTCTACCTCCGATACAAAAGAGTTCCACTATCCACATTTCACAAGCACATGGACTATCAACCTGCTTGGGATAGTACTAAAATTTAAATGCCAAGGCACCGAACTCAGTGTTCCGACAATGGGTAAAAGGTAATGCTAGAAATTTGTTGTTATCTGTAAGGCACAGTATATACTTAATTGGATCTGTCAGTCGTATTTGTTCGACAAAACTATGATCACAATCCGTCGATTGAGAACAGCTGTATTTAGCTGAGAAACTTTAGGAGGAAGATACAACAACAACATTGACGAATAGTTCATGTCTCTCCAAGTTCACTCTCACACTGGGTTGGGTGTGATGTTAAAATGTCTGAAAGTAGAACACTTTATCGGTGGTGGATTCAAAGGACTTCCTTCCTACATTCCTTGGTTCCCATCACCACATGCACTAGTCGTGCACCATGACTGTGGAATATTTTTAGGGGTCTACACAGATTCCGTGTGGGACACCTCTTGAAATCTCTCGGATTATTATTATTATTATTTTTAGTCCTCTCGTAAAATTGCAATACTGTAAATGCCTTTTTATTCTCAGGCATAAACTTTCGCGGATTTGGTGAAAAGACACATTCGCAGGAATCAGCTTTTGCAGATCCTAACAGAATATTTTGACAACTGGTAAAGGAAAATCAAACTTCAATACAGAAACGTCAAGTAATAAAACAACTCAAGCATTCAAGTAACAGTGTTATCATTTAAACTTGTTTGTACCTGTAAGATGTGACAAAAATTCTATACAATGCAGTAACTTGATCAGACAAAAAGGAAGTTAATCCTCCTAAGCTTTTAATCTTTTTAAGACTGTTCATCTTTATGAGGTAAAGCCCTTACCTATATTGTGAGCAAATATTCGTGTCATTCCGTCCGGGAGACGACGAAGGATTAAATGTGATGTAAATAAATCCCACTGTTTAATTCTCATGCGTAGCAGTGTGAGTGAAACATTGAGTGAACTGTGACAGATGTGAGTAAATTTCTCAGAAATATAAGGCACTGTAGATCTCAACAGCAATCATTCTTATTTCACACGATAAGATAGTCAATTAGAACCGTAAGGAAATGTCTTTGTGGAAATGGATAAACCTAACAAACCCTCCCAAGACTTGGTCTACCGAATCCATAGACCAGTCAGTCCAGAAGAGGCCGAGATCATTCAGGCTGCCAGCGACGCTGTAGATGTAATAGCAGAAAATCCCAGAAAACAAAAGCTCGTTGACTATCACAGCTATGATGACGAGATGAGAGCTAAGATTGCCCGAACTGCCGTGGAAATTGGCATAGCACATAATGCCCGAAAATTTTCCTCTCAGCTAGTTCACTCATTTAACGAAAGTACGGTCTGAAGTATGAAGTCTGCTTACTTAAAAAAGATGAAGGAAACTCCCATCAGCATTATTTGGTCCCTTCCTAAGTCTACACCTGGTCATCATCGCTCACTAATCGACAAGAAACTCGATGATATGGTGAGGTACTGTTTGGAAAAATCCATTTGAGTGGCAGAGTGATCAACTGCAGAATTGTAATGGCAGCAGCGGAAGGCATTATTCTAAAGCAGGACAAAACCAGCCTCCCACAGTTTGGCAGCACAGCTGACATCACTGAAACATGGCTTTTGGCAACGTCTTTGCTGAGAGCAAATGGGATGTGTGAAGAGAAAGGGAACAAAAGATGTAGAGAAGTTACCAGAAGACTTTGAACAGATGAAGGAAACTTTCCTTAAGCGTGTGTCTGATGTCATCAGTCAAAACAACATCCATATTGATCTTCTTATAAACTGGGACCAGGGCGGCCTCAGCATGGTTCCCGTTACGCTGAGGCCAATTCATATCTGGCGGATTATAAAGTATCACAACATAATGAGCAAGAGACTGGATTTGATCCATGCTGGATTTGTGAAAGCCAGAATACATTCTGATTTGGTATTTCTAATTAATGTATTAGAAAAAAAGTATTAGAACTGTAGTGCTTGTTAACGAATTTATAACTGTAACACATGCTACATGTGTAGCATGATAAATTACTGATAAATTACTTACTAGCATTTAACTAAAATACATACATTGTCCTTCATTTGTTTAACAAGTACACACGCTGCACTGCAAAATACAAGCATATATGAAACGCATGGGTTTTATATTCGATTTCCGCGAAATCCGCAAATGTTAGTACCACATGAATAAAAAGACATTTACAGTATCTCACAAAGTACTGAAGATAGAGAATCCAAATTTTGCAGTCTTGATAATGATCATATGAAGCAACGTTTAGTGTCCATTGGCCAGTCACATGATTTTTGAATTTCTTTGTTAAGCTTAAAAAGTCTCCTTCTCACGAACGAGTATACCTGTCGGAATCAAATTCCATTTGCTGTTTCATTTGCTGTGGATGGCCCTACTCAGTTAACCTTTGATATGCAAATTAGGCTGTAATTAACCTCCAAAGGAGCTTAAAAATCACATCATCTCTAAATATTGCTTAAAATGATTAACCAAACATACTGTATGGGGCTCATTGTTGTTAGGATTACAATTCTGCAATTTTCCTCATATTTGGAGGTCATGTTACAGAAAATTGTTGCAGCTGTAACGCTGAAAATTTGGAGTGCTAGGGGGCCAGATAAGTACTATACAAAGTGCGAAAAAGCAAATTTGTCCACATTTAGAGGTCACATGAAAGAAAACCGTTATAACTGCAACCTGAACATTGTGGAGTGCAGGTTACTATCCTTGCTTCACTGTAATCTTTATGTGTTTTGTTATGGGCTATGAATGAAAGATCATAGCTGAACTACTTCCACGCTGGTTTTTAGTAGTAGGCCCGTTGTACACGACACCTGCTAGTCATGGGTTCAAAGCTGGTTCGTTCTTTTGCAATCTTTTCATTTTTTTCTCTTTTGTATTATCAAAAAAGTTATCAGGCGACTACCAGATATGGTAAATAGGTAATGGTGTGGACCCTGGCAACGCTGTTGGATAATAGCTTTAATTATATCTTGTTATGTGTACCCAGAGTCATGCACTCACCTATTGAGTAGACCTAAAATTTTGCCATGTCAGCCAAATGTCACTGACAAGCTTGCTGCATCCATTTGGAATATTGTCTCTGCTTCTTCATGTTTGGTACATTCTCGAAGAGGAAAGAATAACGCACCAAACGACACCAAGTGTACACCATAAGTCCCTCTAGATCGAAAGAAATTTGCCTTCAAACTTGAAAATTGTCTTTCAAAACAGCCACACAGAGCCAGTGAGGGTCATACGCACTGCTCTAAAATCAACAAGAGCGCTGAAGAACCAAGAGGTAACATGCCTGGCTTCCTAGATACCTGGTGTGTGAGGTTTTGAGTTTGATTCCCATCATTGCACATTTTTATGTTACCGAAAAAGCATTCAAACAATTTAACAGCTACCCTCATTTGTTTATATTTTACAAAGCTATATGTTGGATATTCTGATTTTTCTGTGTTGTTTAGTCACAGGAGTAAAGGGAAGCGGCAGCCGAGTCGTACTGTGGTGCAGTATGACTCGGATGATGAAAGGCAGTATGCTAATGAGGTGACCCCTGACCCCACAGCAGAGGAATTCCTCCATGATGAGGTGGATCAGTTTCATCTTAACAAGGACAAGGTAGTAAAGCATTTATGTACACAGAAGTATAAAAATGTCCTAGAAAATTTTGGCAGGTCATTAAAAATCTGAGACAGTGAGTTGTATGTAGTCAGGGATGAATTATTAAAGCTTGTATAATTTCAAAACCATTATGATCATGCTGTAGCGTTATGACAACTTCATTTTTCCCTTCTTGCATAAAATTCTGAATTAATGTCATTTTTTTTTCCAAAAGCACTAAGTTTTGTCATGAGGGGCAGGCACAAAGGAAACGTCCAATTGAGCCTGGTGTCAGGTTTGTAAGACCACCTCGGTGGCCTGGCAGCTAGAGTGTCTGCCTTGAGGTCTGGAGATCCAGGATCGATCATACTGATGACTTTAAAAAATGGTGCTTGTTGCTGCCTCGCTTGGTGCTCAGCTCTGAGAGGTTAGAGCAAGGAAACAGGACTGGCCAGCCTAGTGTCAGTATGTTACTGGGTGGGCTGTCATGTCTGGTGTCTTTGGAATGGTGTTTCAGTGCCTATAGCACTTGCACTGGCACAAGAAGACACAGTTTACTTAGTAAAGGCTCCTTGTCATCATAGAAGCTGAAAAATTGTTCAGTATGATGTAAAACCCAGGCATGCATACATACAAATTTGTAGGACTTGTTTAATTTCTATACATCATTGAAAGTACAAGAATGTGTGTTTAAGAACAAAATTCGATGCTGCTTTATTGACTGTTTTTTGCCACATTGTGTTTAACTTGTGTTTTAGATTCTCCTTGGTGAGGGGGTGAATATGGAACCAGCAGAATTGAGCTCCGACGATCAGGTACAGATGTCTTTTTTTTTCTGGGAAACTCCACTTTAACACTTCTGTTGTCTTGGTGAGCTCTCTGTTTAGAGTTGTTATGTATGATATTGCATGTTGGAAATTCCCATGGAAAAGCATTGTGACTTTGGGGTGTTGGCAAAGAGGGAGTTAGATATAAATAAGGAAAGAAAAGAAAAATTTTCGGGAAAATTGTGCAATTAACCACTGAGGTGAAGATGTACCAGGATT
The DNA here is from genome assembly GCA_016165875.1 of Acanthopleura granulata. Classification (NCBI taxonomy): domain Eukaryota; kingdom Metazoa; phylum Mollusca; class Polyplacophora; order Chitonida; family Chitonidae; genus Acanthopleura; species Acanthopleura granulata. The sequence continues at coordinate 12,303,405 of JABBOT010000080.1, read as the reverse complement.
AGTATGTGTATGTTAGGCCATCCTTAAAAAAATGTTTGTTGGGCGTAGGAGTACCCTAAGAGAAATACAGGGTAGGTCTGTAGGGAATTCTGTTTTTTTTTTTTTTGTTTTTTTTATTCTCCCTTTTGAAACAGATAGGGATTTTAAAGATACTAGAGACACTCATACACAAAATTTCACATTTTGTCATGTGTAGCCAAAAATATTGATCAAATATGGCCACATATATATATATTCTGAAATGATTGCTAATGTCAAAAAGCTTTTAAAATCTACCTAACTTTAATATTAATCAAAATAAAGAGAAAGCTTGAAAGAAATCTGAGCTGTTTTCCAAAGTGCTATTTTTTCACCGTTTTCACATTTTTCAGATTTTTCTTGCCCTAATGGATAATTTACCATATGAATTAAAAATCGGCCTGAAAGATTTTTAATATTCATCTTAGATTGCTCAAAGTGATCAAGTTAAAACATTCTACAAACTTAAACAGTTTTCGACTCTTTGATGCTCTTTTGTAACTAATATTTTTAAAACTAGGAAAGATATCAAGAATTTGTGGGATGTTTCTTTAGCTAAAGTATATAGCTGCATGTATGCCAAGTTTCATAGTATTAGGTCATTCTACAATAGTTAGGATATTTCTCAGTCAGTTAAGGAAGCCAGTAAATGCTGCCATTTTAAAACATCAAATTCTTTGGATATTGGTGGTGCAGCATTTAGTCAACTCACAACTAACTGTGATGGCCATGCATGTGAATGCGGCCAGAAAGTTGGCCCAATGTGCCAAGCATGTCACACAGACTACCATAGAAAAACACCATTTCAGTTGGGAATTGCATCATTTTCCTTTAGGGGAAGGAGAAAGGACTTGTACAATGTTTACAGTTACAACTAATATATGTCATAACCATGGATTTGAATGAGGAATATTTCAGAAAAGTGGAAATTAAAACATCTCTATCTGATACAAATAGACCTCTGCAGCCACCTTTAAGTATGTGCAAAGCTGACAGAAAGAGTCGCAACGAAATGTACAAATGTCTGTTCCGACGCCTATCGATTCTACCAGCAGTGAGTCCCATTGTAACCCATGTATAGTATACAGTCGATGTGTCTCTGCATTTGTTATTTTTGCAGTTGTTGTAACCCCCAGATAAAATGTGCCAATGAATACAAATGTCACCACATAAGGCTAATATAATACTGAAAATTTATAGAACAATCCTTAATTTAATGCCACAATGTCATTGGTGTTATACTTATGTCAGTGGTGTAACAACCTCCTCTGTGTTGTTTATGTTACACCACTGACATTCTCTCAATACATTAATGATTGCTCCCTAACTGTAAGCCAATAAGAAAAGATTTATTCATCGCATATGGCCAGAAAATTAGGAGAATGGTTGCCCCTTTCTTGTATTTCATTTTCACACTCTTATTGAAGCTGTAGAGATGTAAAACCTCTGACGGATAATAAAATGTCTTGTGACACATTTGAGAGACTATTTAACTAAAAACATAAAATAATGACAAAAAACACACCCAGCTTTTCAGGGGGCTCGCTATTCAAGTATATGCAGCTGCCTAGCAGCAAAATTTGGCAATAGGTAGGGAGAAGTCATTATTTTGTTATGCTTCTCTATGTTGTAACACCACTGACATCAATTTTAGTAACAAGGATAAATGTGTAAAATATTACTTTAAAATTATTGTTACGTCACTTTTTGTTCAATTAGAGATACTCTTTGTATACGTCTTTATGTGTTATTATTGAAATTCCAGTTTGTAGCGTGTTCTGCCAAGGATCATTTCTTGAACTTTTAACACTCAAGTTATTAACAGCCTCAAAATGGCACCACTGGAGTCTGTCAAGTTAAATTCAAGACAATATAATTAGTCATTCAGAACAAAGGTTTATATGATGTGTTAGCCTGTTGGTTAACCTGTTGAAATATAATACGTAGGTTAGGTTTGTTAGGTTTAAAGGTTTATCATTTTTTGTTGTAACCTGAATTATTATAGAATGACCCTATTATGTTAAAAAAAAAGCAAAATATAAAAGTATTTCACCATGCAACTGTCTAAAAAGTAGAAAGGGAGAAAAAGACCAAAATGTGTGGAGGAGCATTATGTGTTACAAAATTCGGCATTAATTCGTTTGTCAATTAAATTTAATCAAGAATTGTCATGCCTCCAGTTTAAATGTGAACATATCAACCTACTTATATTAAATTTAAAAACTTATCTTGCTCCATGAAAGCGTAAGTTGGTGTATTATCTTGTTTTGTTTATGTGTTAATAAACCCCTCACCCAGTGGCACCCTGGTGGGGTGATTAAGGCTGTTTTAATTTAGGTTTGCTTGAGTAGTCTGCACAAGTCTGCACAGTGTATGTCTTCTCCCAAACCAGTGTGATCTCTTTGAGATGGGTGCAATGCTGATTCAGCTTACTTACAACAGGTAACACCCTTCAGTGAGTTAATCCCTCTAATCAGAGGGAACGAAGGAAACTCTACTGCCTTGGTTCACAGCAGGTATACCTTTTATCAAACTTAAGGCATTTACAATTCGAATTTGGTTTTCATCTTAACGTGAGAGGAAAGATAGGGAATAAAGAATAAGGATGTGAAATAAAAAAATTTGAACCTCTACCAAAATAGGAATGAAAACTTTGAGTAGGCATATTTTAGAAGGGTCAATCAGATTACACCCAATGGACTTATTTTTAAGGATGGGCTTAACTTAAGTGATAGTCTGTGACTTTATCGGTGATGAAAATTCAAACTTAAAAAGTACCAGACTGACCTGTTAATTGGATTGTAAAGGGAAGTAATTCTTAATTGACTGTTTGATACATTGCCTGGAAAGTGCAGATCAGTATGAAGTTTCACAATCTATGCTCTTGTGAATCTTCCAAAAAAAAAAAAAAAAAGAATTATTCAGCTTATGATGTTGATTAATATGATATGTAATAATATGGGACGTTCAAACGTCTGGTGTGGAACTGTTCGTGTATAGTTACCTCCCTTTGTGTGATGTGATTGGTTTACAGGAGGAGGTGCTGGGCTTGGGACTGGGGGAGGAGTCTGGAGATGACGATGAGGAAATAGCTGGTTACCAGAAGACGCTACGTAGCCTCAAACATGTGACGTCCCGGAAAGACGAACTGGGCAGCGATATTGAAGAGGAAGGGGAAGGTTTGTATGGCAGTAGTGTAGCAGGTGGTGTGGAAAAAACTTAAGTCAGATGCTAGTGTAATGCTTTTGTTTGAGTTTATTAGCCATGAGTTTTATAAGCCGATGTTAATTTTGAAACTGATATTTTTGTGGTTTAAATTTGTCATAGTTTTATTTTGTCAAAACTGTGTGCATTTGGCAGAATTTTCAGTTCAGTCTGTACTGACTATGTGTGCATGATTATATTTAACGGTTTTTGCAATTTAAGCTATAGGTTATTGTCACATCAGTGTGATACAGAATGCATCTGTAAGTTCTGTGACTTTGACTCACTCTGTTGTTTGACACTTTCGGGATACCTGTATTATAAAAAGAATGGGGGTCTCATAGGCTCAGTCAGCGCAATGACATAGAAGCCTCCCACCAATGTGGTCTCTGTGAGTTCAAGCTAAGCTTATGCTAGCTTCCTCTCTGGATGCATGTGGTAAGGTCTGCCAGCAGCCTGCGGATGGTCGTGGGTTTCCCCTGGGCTTTGCACAGTTTCCTCCCACCATAATGCTTGCTGACGTCGTATAAGTGAAATATTTTTGAGTACGGCGTGAAACATCAATCAAATAAATAAATAAATCTGAAAAAATATGACTCCATTACATTATGATGCTATACAAACTAGGTTGGTTGATGTTTCTATGCTCAATGTCATGTTTTCTTCCGTTATAGGCTTTAGTGAGCGTGTGTGGGGCAGCAGGAAGTCTAAGTATTACGGAGCTGATGTGGATGATGATGACATAGGTAGGAAACATCAGGGAGAAGGTTGGGAGAATTGTTTGCAGAACTTTTTACTTTCTCATGGGTCAACTGCTCTCAAGGCCTTCATACATGTAGCATTATGCGGTTGATAGCACTAGTGAGTTTACATCATCTTGCATGAAGTTTATTGGAGCTTCAGTGTTTTTGTTAAAAAAAATGTTTTATTAACTCAGTTTAAAGTTTTTAAGTTTTTCTACATGCCTATGGTGCATAATTCCCCTAAATTAATCAAGATACCCAATTTTTTTTGAAAAACTGAATTTCAAAATATGCCAGAAACTCAGTTTGGGCCATTGTCTCGGGTTATTCTAAGGAGAAAGTGTCGAAGAAAAAACCTTGTAATCTCTTACCTTCCATGAAAATGGCTAACATACTGAGGTTACAGTTTACCAGGGTGCTTTGATTTTACTTACATGTGGGAGAGTTGATCATTAAGATGCCAAAAGTCAGTGGTTTGTGTGGAGCTCTTCTCTCACAAAGCTTGCCACACTCGTTTGAGTGAGACATTCTTTAGTATGGGATTAAGCAGCAGTCAAAATATTTAAATTTCGTCCATGGCCAATATGCATATTTTGCCTGATTTTGAGTGTTCATTTGGTCTTAGAATGGTATTTTGGGGATTGTTTGGAAAGTTGGACGAGTTTCTAATGGAAATGTGTGTTTTAGTCCCAAAAGTAATATTTAACGTTAAATTTATGTAAGACAAGTTTTTGTCCTGTGTTGTTGTAGAAGTAAACTCCAGTGAGTGATCGAGTATTATGTGAATGGGCAGCGTGTGTTATGGTAAATAAATGAAAAGCGTTAATTAACGTCCTAATTTGTATGTTATTGGCATATAATACCGTTATGTTCTCGTTGCTGTAGACATCAGTGGCTCAGAAGGAGAGGATGGCACTGCTGCTCTGGAGGAGAAAGAGGCTCTTGTTTTGCAGAGGAAAATGGCGGAGCAACTGGACGAGCAGGATTTTGGGCTGGATAGTTTTAAGGTGAGGATTTGACAAAGTTGTTCACACAAGCACAGAAATGTCATTTAGATGAACTGTACATGCAGATATAAACCTGTTTCATTGTTACATGTGTATGCACTGGAGATGCTTGTCAGTGTGGTATGCACTGGAGATGCTTGTCAGTGTGGTATGCACTGGAGGTGCTTGTCAGTGTGGTATGCACTGGAGGTGCTTGTCAGTGTGGTATGCACTGGAGGTGCTCGTCAGTGTGGTATGCACTGGAGGTGCTTGTCAGTGTGGTATGCACTGGAGGTGCTTGTCAGTGTGGTATGCACCGGAGATGCTTGTCAGTGTGTGTGGTATGCACTGGAGATGCTTGTCAGTGTGGTATGCACTGGAGATGCTTGTCAGTGAGGTATGCACTGGAGATGCTTGTCAGTGAGGTATGCACTGGAGATGCTTGTCAGTGAGGTATGCACTGGAGATGCTTGTCAGTGAGGTATGCACTGGAGGTGCTTGTCAGTGTGGTATGCACTGGAGATGCTTGTCAGTGTGGTATTTCTGTAATTTTTAATTGGCTGGCAGAGTCCTTTGCCCTAAAGCTAATGAAAACTAATCTGTGATAACTGGTTAATGAATTTTTGTAGTCTGGGATTACATGTACAGGTAGATTAAATGTACCGGATGAATCGTTTGCCAACACGGTGTACCTGGTATTGTCTTAGTGTCAGATCGTCATAATCAGCAGTGATGATGACGAGACAGTGTGGCACCAGACAGAGTTTAACATACATGTACGAGTAATGTTAAGAAGAAAATGTGCTTGTTAGAAAAAAAATTTAACCCTGAACTACAGTGAAAACATTTTTGAAGATTACTGGATAGGACGTGTTTGGAGGGAGCTTTTTTCGTGAAGAATCATCAAGATCCTATGTACATTTATGTTCTGGGCTTCTTATGTCACTGGAAAAAGTAACATTCAAGGTTGCATATGAACAAAAGCAGTAGTACATGTTCCTGTTGCTAATACCATTTCAGCCCAGTGCCAAAAGCCAATCCAGTAAACTTGAAGGTGAGAAGATATCTCAAGATTTGTCCAATGTTTCAAAGAGGGAGAAACTGGAGGTAAGACGTGACCTTTAGGCTATTGTATTCCACAATGTGAAAAATGGTATTCCAAATTTTCCCAATGTCACTGATGTGAAAATGGTTTTCCACCTTTCTCCTTACGACTGACATGAAAATGGTATTGCAGATTTCCCAATACCACTGATGTGAAAATGCTATTCCACATTTATCAGTACCACTAATGTGAAAATGGTATTCCACATTTCTTAATACCATTGATGTGAAAATGGTATTCCACATTTCTCAATACCACTGATGTGAAAATGGTGTTATTCTGCTTTTTAATGTAATTTAATTGTGAGGCTAATGTATTGCCTTTCTAGACACATTCTTGTGCTTGGGACTCGTGATTTCCCAGTTGCCAAACTTTGTTTGTTATTTTTAAAAAACTGATCTGGTCCACCAACATGTGTTGGCTTAGAAAGTGTGTGTTTGGAAGATTTTTAGGTACTGACCTTATCTAACATTATCATTAACAATTAATGAAAGCATTGAAATTTGTTTCTAAATTTTTTTTCAAGAGACCATGGTGTTGTTTCTTCAACCAAAGTAGAAGATTGCCTGCATCTGCTATTCACTTTACATTCAATTTAGGGTAACTGCATCTAAAGCCTCTTTCAATGCATATGTAGTTTAGCAATTGAAGTGAAATCAGTATTGACAATAAGAGGTTCAAAACGCTCATGTGACCTTTTGCATAGTTGAATGTTCACTAAAGACCACTTATCTCTCATCAGTATGGTGTGCACAGCTGTAGCTCACCTGTAGGAAAGTTCACCAGTGACTTGCCAAAGGTGGGTGGCTCACATCCCACAGTTCAGTTTTCTCTACCTGCAAAAGGTGACTGCCATTGTATAAATTCTTGAGTATGGATTAAACAATAATCAAATAAATACATATAAATAAATTTAGTTCAACTGTTTTTGTTTTGTACCGTACTTATACTTTCTTTTTTTTTTTGTTGCAGCTCTTGGAAAAACAGTCACCTGAGCTTCTAGAACTCATTGAAGACTACGTTGTCAAGGTATCTGTGATAGACTTTCCTTATGTGTGATACTGATGGTCATTTTTGTCATGTGAAGAAATGAAACCTGATTTGCCGTACTTCTTAGCTCACCTGTACCACAGGCATGGCTTATGTTGTACCCTGAGCATCAACGTCAGCATCCAATAACAGGGAAAATCAATGCAAAACAAAATGTTTGAGGTTCTATCTCAAAAAGTACTGCATGTATTGAAGTCGAGATTTGCACTCATGTGGAGCAGATTAACATGGGGGGGATATTCCATCCTTGATTTTGTGTTAGCATATTAAATATTGTAACTTACTGAATTCCTGACTTGGTGTACTGTGTATTAGAATCTGCGTTAAGCAAATTATTAGGGGTGGTATCTTACGACATGTATTGAACTCAGGGTTAGCACACATGTAGAGCATAGTGACATGATGGGTATATTCCATCGTTGATTCTGTTTGTGTATATTAAATAGAGTAACTTACCGAATTCATGAGTTTGTACAGCATCTTAGAGTCTATTCCCTAAGGCGAGCTCTTTGGTAGCCTTGCTACCACATCTAAGTTGAGACATCAGGCTTTTTCCTTTTTTTATTTGTTCATTTAATTTTAATTTTTTCAGCAATGTTGGCAGTGTCCACCTATATGCAGTTTTCCACATGGCTCCCTGTTTAGGGAAAGAAAGTCTTGCATGCTTGCCTTAGTTTATGATGAATCAGTTATTGCTGGTATAAAAGTACTGAAAAGAAAAACAGGATAAGGAAATATAGAACTGTTGACATCTTCCTACAGGAGAATTTTGTGTAATGATTAGCTGTATGAAATCCCTGCAGATGACCACTGTGAAGGACGTTCTACAGCCGCTGCGCCGCCTCATCCAGAGTGGCAAGCTGCCCACTGGAAAGGCAGCCGACTATGTCGACTCCAAGTTCAGCCTGTATCTCAAGTAAGTTCAGCCTGTATCTCAAGTAAGTTCAGCCTGTATCTCAAGAAAGTTCTGCCTGTATCTCCAGTAAGTTCTGCCTGTATCTCCAGTAAGTTCAGCCTGTATCTCAGGTAAGTTTAGTCTGTATCAAGCAAGTTCTTCCTGTATTTCAGGCCAGTCTTTACCTCCATTAATTTCAGCCTTTATTTCAGTCTGTATCTGAAGTAAGATAAGTCAATATCTCAAGTGATGTCAGCCAGTATCTCATGTGAGTTCAGGTAATCATGTTATCATTATGACTGGAATATCACTCGAACATCTGTAGGACTAAATTACTTGTATAGATACTCCATAGGCATGACTTCAATATGAATACAACATCAGTATGACTTAAGTACGTGAATGGAATGTGTCATGAAAATAACAACATGTTACTGAAGTTTCAGACAACAATAAATACTTTTAAATTGATTTACAGATTGGGCTTTTATATCTGTGGCACATGAATATGGCTGCAGTATTTCATTTGATAGAGTACACATGCAGATAGGGCTTATATTTTAAGATGAAACAGCTGGGTATGTGACTTTTGCATTTGTCGTGTTTATGGAGTAACAGATAGAGATGATATACACACATATATTTTGTGGTTGAGATGTCTGCCATTGTTCTGCACTCTGCTTTTTCAGCTACTGTTCTTTATCGTCTTGTCACAACTTCTGTTGTGTACATGTACTTTCCTGTTTCAGCCATTGTTCTATATATTTCTGCTTCAGCCATTGTTCTATATATTCCTGCCTCAGCCATTGTTCTATATATTTCTGGTTCAGCCATTGTTCTATATATTTCTGCTTCAGCCATTGTTCTATATATTCCTGCCTCAGCCATTGTTCTATATATTCCTGCCTCAGCCATTGTTCTATATATTTCTGCTTCAGCCATTGTTCTATATATTCCTGCCTCAGCCATTGTTCTATATATTTCTGCTTCAGCCATTGTTCTATATATTCCTGCCTCAGCCATTGTTCTATATATTTCTGCTTCAGCCATTGTTCTATATATTCCTACCTCAGCCATTGTTCTATATATTCCTGCCTCAGCCATTGTTCTATATATTCCTGCCATTGTTCTATATATTCCTGCCTCAGCCATTGTTCTATATATTCCTGCCTCAGCCATTGTTCTATATATTTCTGCTTCAGCCATTGTTGTATATATTCCTGCCTCAGCCATTGTTGTATATATTCCTGCCTCAGCCATTGTTGTATATATTTCTGCCTCAGCCATTGTTCTATATATTACTGCCTCAGCCATTGTTCTATATATTACTGCCTCAGCTATTGTTCTATACATTCCTGGTTAAGCCATTGTTCTGTATAATCCTGTTTCGGTCATCATTCTGTGTATTCCTGTTTCAGCCATTGGTTTGTACTTTCCCATTTCAGCTACTGTGTGAACATCAGTTTTTACATGATGCTGAAGGCCAAGTGTATCCCTGTGGAGAACCATCCTGTTGTCAGGCGGCTACTTCAGTACAGAAATGTAAGTCTGTGAATTAGAGAACATAAACATATTGTAGACCTTATCATCCACACATCAATTATAGAAAGTTGGTTACTTATTCAGTCATCCTTAATGATGGGTCATATTATGCTATGGAGTTCGTCTGAATATGAAAACATTTTGGAGTTTCTGATATATCTAAAGAATCGCTTCATTTAGAGTTGCTAATTTTGTTAATTTTTGTTGTGTCTACCACCAGAGCAGAAGCAGTCATATTGCTTTAAAGTTTCCAGAGCTCTGTCGCTGTTTATGATCCCGTGGGTTTTTTATGTTAGTACTGCATATTTTGAAGTCCTTCTGGAAAGAATTTTGAAATAGAATGCCTTGTATTTCATCAACACCAAGCAAAACGGCATTTTCTGCGATGGTAGGGATTTATCGTGAGTCCAGGGCTCACAAAATTTTCAAATCTCTTGTTGCCTTTCAGGCAGGCTACCTTGAGAATTTGCTAGCCTGAAATGTCTTCTGCTGACCCAAATTCAGTACACACTGTACATGTATTTGTTGTAACACAGGAAATTTAATGTAATTCAGCTACCTTTAACTGTATGTACCTTATATATTTCAAAATTGCATACCTCTGAAATAAAGGTCATGAAGTTTATCCAAAACATAGTTAAATGTTGGCCCGACATTTTCTACTATTGATTTTAAACATTTAATAGTAGACCATATGTTACTGTCACTCAGTTCATTATTTCATATATTTGCTACATGTATCTAGTTTTTTCTTTATTTATTATTTTTTTTTATTTTGCAAAGACTTCACCAACATAGTTCTTCTCTAGCAACATAATAAGCCGTCCTAAAAAGTTTTGTGAAGACGTCAAAGGGCGCATTGTTCTTTTTAGCAACTAATGCCAGCTTCTGCTGGGATCTCTGCAGCTGCTTTGGCCTCTGCACACTTCTTTTGTTTTGACTCCAAATTGGGTCCTTTCAGTAATTATAAGTTGCAATGTAAAAAGGAATTGTGGGCTTTGGAAACAGTTGGAACCATGCCACAAATGGTGCAAAATAGTATATTATTTTCTTCATTCCAACTTTCTTTATTCCAAGACTCTACGGAGCCACATGTACTCTTATAACTGGTTTCACCCTTGGTTGGTGGCCTCAGTGCCGCTCTGGGTTGGCTGGGTGTAGCACAGTCTATCTAGATGGACTCTGGGTTGGCTGGGTGTAGCACAGTCTATCTAGATGGACTCTGGGTTGGCTGGGTGTAGCACAGTCTATCTAGATGGACTCTGGGTGTTATCTTGAAATTCGGGCTTTCATCGTTACCCTGAGCCCATCAACCGTACTGGAAAAAATCCCTGCAGATCTCCAAATTCGAAGTTGATGGACACAAGTAGAACTCCAACTCACCAATTTTGCCCATTTCAGTGTCATTTTCCGGTTAAATCACGAATATTATCTTTTTAATTTCTACCTTCTTTGAAGAAACTTATTGACTCACATTCTTGTGGTCATATTAGCTGAGGGAATTTCAAACGTACCAAACAGCATGCCGCTGGCAGCCATTTTGAAAAGTCTTATAACCTACTCTTTGTCCTGAAATGGAACTAAAAAAATCTCCAAAATGAGTTCTGGTATCAAAAACATCTTGAAAACTATATCGCTATCATTCCGGTTAGTAGGCTCTGCTTCAGTGTTCATAATACAACCGAAACATTTTTCGGTTTTGTCAATTTTGAATACAGGTAAGTTCGCGTGACATTAGCACGGGCCTCACCAAGAGCAGTTCCATCAACTTCGAATTCAGAGATCTGTGGCAGTTCTTTTGAGTACGGGTAATGAACTCAGGGCTGCGATTAGTGCCAGAACACACTCTGAGGGTGGCTTATATATAGTGACACGCAGGGACCGCTGGCCACCCTTAGCCTGAGGGCTATGTGAACCCAATTTAGGGATAAAGCTTGTAATGAGCTACCTCCTCGTTCAATTCCGCTGCATGCGCATTAGATTCTCCCTGAATACACATAAAAACACCTAAATCCTGAAAGCTGAAATATGTGCGCACATTTAGCTCCAGTCGCTACTTAGCGTTACCACAACATAAAATTTTGCTGAAGTCGAAAATGCTGTCAGCTGGCACGTGCTGCCATGTTTTTTAAATTTGTGTCAACGGGGCGTGCACGCTCAGCACAGGTTGGGCTTTCCGGGACATGATGTCTTGAAAGTTACATCCGTACTAAATAAACCTGCACCTTCAATCAATTTGCATAAAGGTCAACCACGGATGCACATGTACTCAGAACATCAACATAGTTTGTTTAGGTCAACACATGTGAGTGTAAGTCACAAATGTGAATTAGCATGAATTTTCTGGTCGTAAAGGCTACAGAATGTGAAAAAATTCGGCAGAAGAACAGGGAATATCTTGGTGAACATAGTTTATCACAGTTTTACCTGGTTTATGCATGTCTTGGTTCATTCTACATTTTTCAATTTAGATAGACTGGATGTAGCATCGGTAAAGTACTTTTGGAAATCCATTGACAGTTGTGAATGGAGACAGTCACACTCGTCTGCGATCATAAAGTGCTCATGCTTGCCAGTTCCCCAGTTTGTGCACTCGTACATTTCTCGTATTGCAAGACAACGAACCTCGACTCGAATGTCGATTCAGGGATTTAGTTTCTGGTCAGAAGGAAACTATGTCATAATGGTTTGAATAAAGCTTCTATTGAACAGAAAACTGGCACAGCTTCAACTTTACTACTGAAGTCTCTCCTGTGGGCAGCTTATGTTACATTTTAGGTAATCCGACAAAATTTCTGGTTGTCCTGGCATGTCAGGCTAGTGATTTTGCAAGCCCTGGAGTCTCCAAAACTCGTTGCAAAACTTGTTTGTTTGTTTATTTATTGATTGATTTACTCTAATTCTTCAAGCTTTTCACATGTTTACTTATGCTTAGTTTTAGGGAATTATTTTGTTTACAGCTAAAAGTAGACTTTTTTTGAAGCTCTGAAGTTGGCCAACCCAACCACTGCAGTTTTGTCTCCAAAATCAGATTAAAAAACTACACAAATCACGTTGGAAGTTGTTCTTTCATGTGCGAAAATGTTGAGGGTATTTATTTATGTTGGGGCCTCCATAACCGAGGGGATTAGTGTGCTAGTGCAACCCAGATGTTACTCACCAATGCAATTGTTGTGAATTCAAACCCAGCTCATGCTGGCTTACTCTCCATTCATACGTGGGAAGGTCCGTCAGCAACCTGTGGATGGTTGTGAGTTTCCCCCGCGCCCTGCCCGGTTTCCTCTCATCAAAATGCTGGCCACCGTCAAGTAAGTGAATTATTCTAGAGCTTGGCGTCAAAAACCAATCCAGTAAATAAATTTATTTATTTTAGTTTGTAGTCTTCTCTTAATTCTTATTTCTCAGCTGATAAAGCAGATGGAGCCGTTAGATAAGCTGTTGAAGCCGGAAATAGACGCCATCTTGGAACGGGTGCACAGAGGGGAGGAGCTTAAGATTCAACCCTGTGCCCCCACGGCTGCCAAGAGCTCACGGTAAGCTTGATCGGGATAAAGCTGTTCGGGGAGCTGATGGAGCTACAGGGTACTGCTACCTTAACTCAGTTCATTTTTTCAGAGTTTAAGCTGTAAGCTTGAAAAGTTAATATCACAAACTGGTTTGTGGTAAACTATTGTTAAAAATGGATAACCTTGTGTGCCTTTCTTCCTCCAGTGTGAAAATAATGCAGCTGTAGAATGTCAACTTTGTAGCTTGTTAAAACTAAGTGCTCATGTGACCAATAGTAAAGATAAAAAAACTTGATGTACATGTTTGAGAAGAATTCAAGCCAATTATATCGTCTAATTTTCAGTATTGGTGGTTGTATATTGGTACAGTGATTTTGTCCGCCCATATTCATGTCCGGGCTGTATCTCAAATTCTTTTCCACGTACAGGTTTATTTTTTAGTGGATACATAAATACAGGTGTGATGATGTGTTGCGACTTACATTTGTCCATTTCCACAGTTGACTTGGTAACCAGATCACCATTTCCCCTGTATATACTGTATAATTACATATGACTTTGTGGCAGGGCTACATCTCAAATAGTTTGCCACTTGCATTTTTTAATTTTGGTGGATACATAGATACTGATGTGATGATGCGTGGTGCCTCCATTTCTGTGGTTGCCATGGTAACCAGAGCATCATTGCCCCTACGTATACTATATAAATACTCGTGACTTCGTCTCTGGGCTACAACTCCGTAGTTGTTTTCTGTATTGAGTTTTAATTGTTGATGACGATGTGTTGCAACCCGCCCTCGTTGATTTTCACTGTTGCCTATTTATCTGTCTGTTCCCTTGTCCGCATCATGTTCTCCAGGCTATATCGTCTCAGAAGCTTATGCTTTCCACCAACAGAAGAAATGTTCCTTATGCCTTAGGCCTGTATCATAACCTATACCTCTTCACTGGTTGCTCCATTAGGGGTAGCAAGCCAACAACTTGCTGCTGGCGTGTGTAGCACCCGTTTTCCGGTTCCCTTTTTGGCTGATATATAGGTTCACAGATGCTGATGTGTTGCACCTCATGTGTTTATTTTCATTTTTTGGCGGATGCACAGATACAGAGGTGACAGACAAAGGTGGCGATGGACGTCTGTGTATATATACATTAGTGGCCCCAGCCCAAAACCTTGCAAATGGATGAGAACACATACACATATTTTTGAGGCCATCTCTTTCTAAACTCACTGTTTTATGTGTACTTTCATTAAAACCCATGAAGTACATTCCCTCACAGTTTATGCTCATCACAGTACTGCTGGTATTTGGGTATATGTTTCAAACGAATGTATTTTTTCAGGTTTAAATTGTATTCACCTGTGGGATGAACCTACACTGTATTTGGCTTTAGTTATGCAGATGCTGTTTTAACATAAATGTAGCTGTAATTCCAATTTTTTTCTAGTTATTGTTTTGTACTCAAAACTTTAACAGATGGAGTTTACCATGGCTGTTCCATTTTTATTCACACAGGAAAGCTGATGTAAGTTTGATGAAGGCTGCTCTGGACAGCACAAACCCAAAGAGGCTGTCTGAGCTGATCTCAGATTCTGACAGTGAGGACCAGTCAGAGGAGGCAACGGGAGGGAGGTCAAAGGTGAGTGATCTGTCAGTTGTTGCTGACTCATCTTTAGCTGCTTTGTCATGTCTTAGCTGGGTCCAAGAGCTCATGTACAGTTTGATAGGGGAATAGGTTTTGCTGAAGTGGCAGTTAAGGGGCTTCCCTTAAAATTACTATGTGATGTGACATTAATTTGTGTGAAAAATACCTATGTAATATATATATACGTCTTGGGTTGGATTTTCTTGATGTTCAAGAACAACAAATCAGATAACAAGTTTGAGCGTTGTGTTGGGACACATGCAGAATGTGTCCTACGTGGGATAGGCAGGGACATGGTCATTTATACCTATGCTGCAGCAGTAGAGACTTTTGTTAAAGCTCATGATTGTGAACTATGTTCTAGATTTTTAAGTGCATTTTCCCACGTTTGATATATAACGTTGTGTGAACCCTGTCAAGTCACAGATGTAACGAGCTCACATGAAATGCATGAAATCTGCTGAATTATGTGTTACTGCTAAGGGTTACAATGCCTTAACAAAGCCTCATCGCTTTGTTTATCCATCTGTAAAGCAATATTGATCAACAATCTTGTTTATGTATTGTCATGTTGTGCTAATGTAACAGTGAAACATTCGTAACGACATAACTCCAATATCGCTTAAGTGGTGCTAAGCTACGATCGTTCGTTCATTCACTGCAACAACACTGAACCCAGTGCTACTGGCATGCAGATGAACAAGCACAGTGAGTCGGCAGAGCTTTGTGACACAAGATGTATTGTGGTTGTTGGATTTACAGAAGAAGAAGATAGAATCAGAGGATGGCCAGTACATGACACGCGACGAAGCCGCAGCGCTGGAGTGCTACGAAATGATGAAAAGCGGCAGGAAGTCAGGGGTCTCAGAGGAGGATTATGGGTAAGAACTTAGGCTTTAGAGTCTGATATATATATATATATATCAGTATGATGCATGTCAACACTTTTAATTGACATCTGTCATATTGGAGAGAAATTCTCATTGATGGACTTAAACATAAATAATGTATTTGTGACAGTAGGGCAGATCAGCCCTGATGGAATATTATCAACATCAGACAATCCTTTTCTCAATGTAATACACCCAGGTTGAACACACAACACCTCCAGTATCAATGGCAAGGTTTATTCCGAAGAGAAATAAAAGTGAAAATTTACCAGTTGGGAAATTTTGCGATCCCACAAATCATACCAAGATGACTTTTAATCTGGACCTATTGAACACTCAGCAGCAGGATCTTAAAGTAATCCATCTGTCAGTGGCTAATGTTATCATGGTACACTGGTTTCTTCTCTCCCCCCCCCCCCCCCCCCAAAAAAAACGTATCTAAAGTTTATGGAATATTGTCTGTCTCATTGCATTCAGCAGAGAACTTTTCAGGTGTAGTTAAGTGTTAGAGTGGAGTTTGCTTTGTTTACAGAGAGGAGGAATTGAGTGAGATGGAAGAGGGCAGAGAAGGGGAGATAACTGAGGAGGTCTTGGATGAGGAAGGGGATGGTAAACGTGCTATCACATACCAGGTATGCTGTGTAGGAAAGAAATACTGGCAGGATATGGTAAAATTAAATTACAGATGCCTACTTCGTTCAACTCTGGTCATTAAAATGATATATATTGCTGAACGCAAATTCAAAATGTCATCAGCATGAAATCCGGTCAGAAATCAGGCCTGGTTTCTTGCTCTGTGAAATGGAAACTACCATATATAGCAATATTGAATAAGGAAAATAGCTTGTCCTGTTTGCTAGAATAAAGATGTTTATAAAACTACTTGATCCATGCCTGTACAGATATATTTATATTAACGTAGCGTGGTAAAACCTGTTCAAGGGCCCTTGTTTTCACCTTGGCTGATCTGATATGCCCAGAACCTCAGTCCAAAACATACTATGCATGGCAGATACTTCTAAATGGTTTAAAAATTTCACCCCCCAAATTTCATATTTCGAGCCAAATTAGTGTCATAAAACATTATTTTTGCTCCTCAAATTTGTAGGATATTATCCCACCTCCAAACAAACATCAAAACACCTTTCTAAAATCCACTGGCATCTTGGAATCAGGTAAAATTAGTCATGAACAAAATTTTAGGTTATTTACGGTGTATGTAGTTCTCGCAACCTGGTATGCTATAGTAAACATAACCTTGCGTATGTTTAGGTTATGAGAGATTGTCTATGAGGCTGTTGTCTTTAGTTTTAAATCAGAATTCGTCTGAAAGAAATTCTTTCCGCTGTTGTATAAGTGAAATAGTCTTGAGTACGGCGTAAAAGTCCAATCAAGTAAATAAATAAATACATACAAGATAGATAAATAAATAAACAAATAAGAACTGTAGCAGCCATTCATAGGACTTTGTCGATTAGAGCTTGCAGGCCACCAGGTTAGATTTCAGATGAGGCATTGCACCACCCTCATATAATTGAAGTACTTGGGTGTGAAAAACAGAAATACAATGAATGAAGGCAAAGGACATACAGAGAGGAAACTGTGACAAAGACTTTGTATATAGTTATCAGTTGTATTGGTATTTGTGTTCGTAGATTGCCAAGAACAAAGGCTTAACCCCTCACCGCAAGAAGGAGCAGAGGAATCCCAGAGTAAAACATCGCATGAAGTACCGAAAAGCCAAGATACGAAGAAAGGGCATGGTGAGTAGCAAGATGGAAAATTATTCTGGGGATGGAATAAATGGGGTGTTTGTGGTTTTTTTTTTTTTTTTTTTCATTTTTTGTGTCATTTTTTAAAAGATTTTATTTACTTTGTCCTTCGTAGAATTGAAAAGTTCTCAAGCATAGCGTTGAACTGTAATGAAGTAAATATAGATAAATAAACGCTGAGTGAAATAGATAAGTAAATACATTTTGTGAAGCAAAAGAATAAACTGTGTAATTAAATCCCATTCCTGTATTCTTTTCAGATTCGGGAACCCCGAAGGGAGATAAACCCCTATGCTGGAGAGTTGTCTGGGATACGTGCTGGAGTGAAGCGCAGCATCCGTCTGAAGTAGAATGTGACATCAGAGGTCAGATGACATGCAGGGACTCGTCATGCTTTAGTTGTCTGTTCAGAGAAGCTCAGTTGTTTGTGTACACGTACATCGTCTTTCTCTCATCTGTGATGTCTGTCTTTGCTCAGGGTTTTCACTCGATCTGGAAATCCTTGAAAATCCTTGAATTTTGTTGTAAGCTTTTTATGACCTTGAATGTCCTTGAGAAAGAGTTTGGTTTAGGGATAAGTCTTACATTTTTTTTTGTGTTAAGTTTGTATTTTGTTTGAACTGACCAAGAAGTAAGCTACAAAACATGCCAAAACGATATCCATTTGATTTCCTCACCAAGGTCTGCACTTAAACCGAATGATGCGTGAAAGTGGTGGAAAATATACGATTTTACACCCCTGAAAACCGTTTTCTGTCAGGGCATCCAACTATATGTTCTCCATTCCAGCACCGTGAGCTGTTCTTGATTTTTGAATAAAATATTATAGTAAGGGTCCCTTTGGTACAAACCTGACACTATGGTGAAAAGGATGTGTAACTCCAACCCATGGGGATGACTGTAGTGTTGCTGAGACTGGAACTCATTCCTGATCTATGTTGACTGAAGCAAATGACATCAAGCAGTTTTGGTAGTGTCATTTGTGTACATATTTCAGTAATGGGTGACATCATGAGACCTTACATATAAACATCATGCCAAGCAAAAATGAAAGCAACCAGAAAATTATGAATGGTGACTTCCTCCAAGAAATGCAGTAAAGCCATTAGTACCCATCAAACCGAACCACTGACTTGTGGTTTAGGAAAGCAAACCAGATTATCTAAATCCCTTTTATGAAAGCATTCTTTCAAAAAATCAGTTGCACTTTAACAGATATTTGTAATGTATGAGAAAAAAAATATGATTACAGTGAAAATACGAATGAAATAAGAAAATAAAGATTTAAAAAAAAACTGGTATAATGAGAAATAGCTTGTGAACGCTCTTTGTTAAAAATGGAACTTGATCTTATAATTTAGATTGACAGCCATTGATGTTTCTCTCTGCTGTTTGTCCCTGTTACAGTGCTATCAGTTTACTTACAGTCAGCTCATAGCGTTTCTTACAGAAATGCCTCCCGTGAGGTGTGTTTGTGGTCATCAGTAACTTGTCATTGTCTTTCATATTCTGCAGACTTTCTCAAAAAACTGACGTTCTGAATATTAAAACACAACAAAAGTAAACTTAATGTTTTTTTGTCTGGTCTTGAATTGAGTTTGTAATAGGGAAAGTAGCTGAGGAATGTAGAAAACTGTTCATCACCAAAGTGTCATTCCTGTGGAACACGACAAATAACGGCAGTTTGGCGGTTTGGGTGGGAGAGCTTGCAGGTTCGCTTGGCTATATTATTTATTTATTTATTTATTTATTTATTTGATTTGTGTTTTACACCGTACTCAACTGTATTTCACTTATTCGAAACCACTGATATCCGGACACTTCACCGGCTTGAGGCAGCCGCAAACAGACGACGAGGTGATGGGAACATAAGGGAAGGGATAGGAAAATGAATGACACAGGATAGTATTCTGAGAACTGCAGCTTATAATAACAAGAAATTAAAGTATGTTTTACTACCGAGCAATCTGCATAGCATATATAATGAACGTTAAGGAAACTTATTTTTTGACTTATGAGGCCCTGAAGCTGAGTTCCCTGTTGTCAGAGATTGCTCAGACGTCGGAATTTGTATTATAAATGACGCCGTCGCTCAATTTCCACAACCGAGACCAGCCCTATACTCTACCGTGCGGCTATGCGGTCTGACTTTTAGACCGGCCTTCTAGGCCAAGACACCTGCCTAACATAAGCCTAAAACTGTAATAAACCTGCTCTCTGGAAACCTTGGTGAGTGCATCCCATTTTATTTAACCTGCCTAATTTATTCAGTTCTCAGTTGCCTAAAACAAATTCAGGGGAGGGGCTTTTTAACAAGTTAGGTTTGTTTCGCTGGCATAGATTGTCGGTTCAAAAACCAGACCGCATCGCCGCATGGTGGAGTATAGGGCAGGTCCCGGACGCGTCATTTCTAATGCAAATTCCATCGTTGGAGCAACCTCGGACAAAGTTCCCTGTTAACTTCCATGTTACTTCGAAAGTGTTTTCACCGCCATGTTCGAGCGAGTAAAGTGTGTTGGCGCGAGTAAACCCGCTAATCCCCGGACGTCCGGGTTCTCGACTACGACGGCGGTCAGCATTATGCTGGGAGGAAACCCACAACCATCCGCAGTCTGGATTGGCTATTAAGGCCTTGTTCTTGCTGCAACTGGTCAGCTCATGACCACTCGTTTCCCTGGCTTCAAACCATCCTTTACTGGTGGAGTTTAAAACGTTACCCAAAGCCAAAATTGGGGTTATTATAGTTAGGCGCCCTCTGTGCGGATTTATTTGGGGGGGGGGGTATTAAGTACATGGTGCAGTGATTTTCTCACGGTTAGCATACCCTCCCCCAATTAAAACATGCACGTGTAGGTATTGAAGATGCTCAGGGTGGAGAGATCCCTGATCTGTCCCGGGTCGAGCCATACCAAAGATTTAAAAATGGTACTTGTTACTGACTCGCTTGGCGCTCAGCATTGAGAGGAAATGAAAGAGGACTGATCAGCCCGATGTCAGTATAATGTGACTGGGTGGGGTGGCATGTCTGGTGTCTTCGGCATGATGTTCCAGCGGCGGCAGCACGTTCCAGTGGGCGGCATGGGCGTCACTTGAAGACACGGTATATATACTCTCTCAGAACTCTTCGTCGTCATATAACAGAAAAAATTGTTGAGTACGACGTTAAACCCAATCATACACCAATGTTTACATACTTGTACATATAGGCTGTTACATGCCCATGATGCGTGCACTCTGGAGGGAATGACAAATCTGCTATTCGTAACTGTCACCAGTGTCTAGTCTGCATAATAGTAACAAACCAAACGGATAGTGTAGATGATGTCTAAACCTAACCCACCCACCTTCACCCACACACCTTCCCACTGAAACGGACAAGGCTATAAAGTAATGTCAAAATAGTCAACGTTTAGCTAGAGGTGAAGGGTTTTGTTTACAGCGAACTGTGACAAAGCCTCCTGGATGTGATAATGTTGGACATGGCTCCGCCTTCGCTCCCATATTTGGAGGTCGCAGCGATATCTGCATGTCGCTCCGCCTTCGTTCCAATACTTGGATGTCGCTTACCAGCGAAGTGACATCCAAATGTCGGAATGAAAGCGGAGCGACTACGTGTGTACTTGGCTAGCTGTGGTGTTTGTCAGTAATGAGTTGACGATAGTGACAGGTTGACGGCACTCATCGGGTTGTTTTGTGCAGTCTTGTGTTCGTTTAAGACCATTTATAGTCTGCATGTGCGATGTTCACACCTGTCTAAAATAGAACTAATTCTACTTCATTACGCCTATGTCGAGATGAATTACTTCTTTGATCTGATTTTTGACTTCATTCAACGGCAATTATCCTTCTGTCTCCTTTTCTCCTCTTCTCTACACAAATTATATATAGCTCCACTTATCCCTTTGAACTCGTTGACTTCTGGATTCAACTACTTACAAATCAAAAGGCGCAGTCAGTTCTTCCGGATTTATCCCTTCTTCTCGCCGATGCGTCTTCCACATGATCATGGCATATCGTGAAAACATCAAGGTACAAAAGCGCAAAAAGTATATTCATGCAGTCTTGAAGTACACGCAGAAATCAGCCAAAACGGCGCAGACTCTCGTTTAATTGACATGCACGCGGAGTGTGCAAGATCTGAGGTCTTAATCAGCAGACACTGTTTTGTACAATAGCACTTTGATTAACGTCTGTGAGCTCTTCTTGAAGAACGGTATCTCAAAGACAGTCAAAAACCTTAGGAAGCCTGGTTCACATCGTAAGATACAGGAACTCAAGTCAGATTTTGAGTAGGATGATCAAACTGTTGTGTAGGCCTGGGCTTATGCAATTTTGATAAAGAATCGCATAATAAGAAGCAGTATGCGTAGGCTTAGGTGGCTTCTAGCATTTACATGAGTACATTTCATCAGAGATTCCAAGTCAAAGTCAAATTCAATGGCACTAGGTGACGTATACCGGTGGCTATTTTCTAAGAAGTACACTCCTCATTCAAACAGCTAACCAATGGACACCGATATAGAATCGCGTCATTCCCACGGATAAATGATGTCACACCTATATAGAGTCGCATCTGTCCCATCGATTACTCCAGTATAAACTTACTTCATTTCCACTTATAACTAATGGACACCGATCCCGAATCACGTTATTCCCACAGCTAACTGATGGACACCAGTCTAGAACAGCGTCATTGGTACAGCTAACTGATAAGCTCACCTAATTTCGACGACTAACTGATGATTCCCTGTAGATAAACTCGTCATTTTCTTACGGGAAATACATTTTTACATACTTTCGCACTGTTTTGAGCCAAAAGTGTCGTTGGTGAAGGGGATATGGCATCGCCATCGCTTCGACACAACACATATTTCCAGCAGACCAAATTTATAATTGCTCTGCTTAACTCATACCTTGTTATGTTATTAAAAGAAAGACAGTCGGCCTCAAAATATAGTGTTTCAGAATTAGCAAAACAACAGGAAAAGTCATATTATAACTGGAAAGAAACTCTCGTACGGTATGCTGGTGTTAAAAACTTTAAGAACTGATTAAAATAAGCTGCTATGAGCTGGATTAACTCGGTGCTGGGAAAAATGGGTTCTCCAGTCAGGGAACAGATAACACGGGTGAATCAAACTCAGTTTCAGCCTGCTTCGGTAAGTTATTGTGTCTTAAAGTAGGAGTATTGCTAGAGCAGCTCTAAACAACTTGCTTCATTAAACAGTTTTATGGCTGCTGGGTAAAGCATTGCAAACACAATGTATGCCTTACAGACATGAAGCTTCCAGTCTCGACGGTATGGTTACAGCTCCTTTAGACCTCCTTTCAGATATGCTTTAATGGCAAAGGTAACAAAGCCTTCTTTAATGGTTCATCGAGATGCTGGATTTTCTCATTAGTGACGACTGTGTAAAACTCGGGGAAAGCATTGTTTGCGGGGTATAAGCCGATTATAATAACAATTACCGCCTATAGTTTGCAAAACAGGAATGCATAGTGAACACAACCGGTGTTGATTGGCTGGCCATGGAGGTATAAGAGATGATTAAGCTTCAGTCTACCGTCTTCGTCAACCGTTGTTACAAGGGTTAAGTTTACAGCATCAATAAATGGGGACAGTGAACCTAATCAACGTCATGTGGCTCTTGGACTCTCAAAAAGGTCACAAACCAGGCCGGCATTTGTTTATTCCTCAGTGGTCAAAAGGCATATTCATTAGAAATATAATGAGAAATTATAATTAGAAATATAATTTAGAGTCAAAATAAAGACGTATCACAACATTTTTTTCAACTCTCAAAGAGCTATGTGCTTGTTAGATATCTGCTGAAAGCTGGCTTTATACGGATTTTTCGGCTTTATTTAATACTGTTACGGCAGAGAATTAATGATGCGTTTTCGCACAGCATGGGGCCGGTTTGTGTTCACTGGAAATGTAAAGCGCTCACGCGGATTCTCCACCCTGTTTTTCTTCATCACATGAACCGAAGAAACACACAGGAGATATGTTTTCCATCTCCCACTGTAATTTCCAGCAACCTTGTATTGTTTCAACACACGGAAGTCAGTTAAAAGACTTTGGTCTCGATTGTGACACTCTTTTATGCACTGTCGCATAAATCCAAAACAGTTTGCCGAGTGTACAAAACCGATATGCAATATGCGCGTAATAAAAATGTGCCCATGGTACTTATCCACATTCCGAGGGCCAATCACCGTCTTAAAACTGGAATTCAAGGATTTCTTATTCTTCTTGCCACGTCGTGTTCATATTTACGCACCAACATTTAGTCTGCAAACTGAAAGTGTACCACAAACTTTTTAAGTGCTCTTCAGTCATTTTGTTTAAACAATAAGTAGACCAGTGCTAAGTTGAATTTTCCGCAAAAGAAATGTATCAACACAATAAGGAGCGATGAGGCGCACTTATGGGCCATAAAAATAAACACGATACAAAATATAAACGATATCGTCAAGTCTGTAAGGAAACTCTTAGTCCAACATACAGAAGAAAAAATAAATGAAAAAGAGACGATATACATAGGGGCAAATCTGCTAATCGCGACAGTAGCTTAGCAAGTTGTTAGCGTGATTGGTATTCTTGGGTATGGCAAGAATAAACCAAGCATTCAGTCAGTCAAAATCAATCAATCGTGGGGCCTCCGCGTGGCAAGTGGCTAGTGTGCTAGACCAGCAAAATGACCCAGAGGCTTGTCACAATTGCAGTCGTTGTGACCTCAAATCGACCTTTAGCTGGATTCTTCTCCAGTCGGACGTGGGACTCGTAAAATTCCTTCCCGCTTTAACAAAGAGATCCAAACTATGTGCTTCTTTGTCCTATCATACATTACGTCACACTTCTGGGTGCATGTGTGCTCGTAAAAGACTTACGTAATGCACAGGCACTGCAGCGTCACAGCAAGAAACTACACGCATATGTTGTACTGCAGTTTGGACCCTGTTGTGTACCCCGTCAGTCTCCCTTTAATGTCTGCCAGCAACCTGCGGATGGTCGTGGGTTTCAAATAAGCTCTGTCCGGTTTCCTCCCGCCATAATGCAAAGCGAAATATTCTTGATTCCTGAGACGTGAATGGTGACTGGCAAGTGCCTATGGTCTGTGTGGACGATCAAGAGGCATTTCATTGTTCATAATCGTGTTTTAATTACCCATGCACTAGGGTCGAGCACTAAAATACATTCCTTGGTGTGCAAATTTCATGTCTGGTTTGAGTGTTGGCTGGTGCAAAGAGAATCAATTCCTTCATTGTTTTCACTACTTGTCAAGCATTAAAGACTTTTAGATGGACAGAAACTGAATGCGTTCCCGCATCTCTGCTTAATTGGGATTTAGTTTCCAGTAAATCGCTTCCTTTTTTGTTGTATAGACTTTCTTAAGTATCTGATATTCATCTGTTTCCTAAAGTCATTGTCACAATCTTGCTTCGATTTTTGATAATATTTTTCACATCTTGTTTAAAGTTGCTTCCCCTGAAATAATAAAGGGCGAAGTTGACACAGTTTGTCAAGTAGCCGAGATGACCCAGAAGCGCTACAGTTAAGGAATGCAGAGCCTTTTGTTGAGGGTCGTCAGTGTTCCAGTACGGCTCGACGATATGGAGGATTGTAATGGGCCCAGTGGTTAACAGAAACACCACACAAATAAATGCCACTAAGACGTTCATCTTCCTCTGGCGATAAAGACGCTGTTCGGGGATAGTTCCCTCGGCGTGGACTTTCCTAGCATAATTACGCATGCGAAGCAGTATACTTCCATTGAGGGATACGAAGAGAACAAAAGGTATAAAAGTTAGCACACTCATATCAACCCATGGCCAGACGAACTTTTTCCATACGACGTGATCATCGGAGTCTGCGCAGTACTCTGTCACCTGAGTGACGTTGCTTTCCAAGATAGCGACGTTTGTGCGGGGTTCTGTGGTAAAAACCAAATGCACGTTGACCCCGACTAGAACGAGCGACATAAGTAAAACGGCAAAAACAGATTTACGCCGGTTACACAACGTGGGCGCCCGGTGAGGGAAGAACACAGTAATGAACCGTTCTACCGTCATGCACACTAACACATAAATTGACACGTCAGTGACGAAGTACAGCATGAACAGATACCAACCACACCCGGACATGTAGATCAAGTCAATATGGGCTGCGTGCCGAACAAACCCCGGCAAAGCAGACGCCAACAGAGACACCGAGTCCACTATCCCCAAAAGCGATAGATAAAAGTGGGCCGATCTGTCTTTGTGGGCTTTAGCTTTAGGGTAGAACACCAAGAATGAGATGGTATTGCCCATGACACCGAAGAACATCAAAGTTGGAGAGAGGACGAGGAACATTATGTGAGACGCTTTGTAGGACGCGAAATCCTCTACTGACTTCTGTTCTGCCATTCTCAATCTACCTTTGGGTTCTGGAGTTCGGTGACTCTTTGGAAATTCCTTTACCTATGAACAAGGTTGTTCTGTTTTCCTCTCTGATGGTCTTGATGGTCTAACGAAAATCAAAAGAAAAGAAAAATGAAAAATTATGTAACTGTTATATTATTCATATATTTATTTCATGATTTAATTACTGTTTAACGTAACAATAAAGGATTTTTCACCGCCCAGATGGCGAAAATTTAGAGGTGGAGAAAACGAAAGGGTCTGGAGTAAATCATCGACCTTTGGGAGGTTACAGCAAGACAAAATTTTCCACAAGAAAAAGTATGCTGAGCATATTGCTGGGAAACAAGTGGTCATCAGCGAATACAAGGGAGGGGAGCGGGTGGAGGCGTGTGGTTAGCGCACTAGCGCAGAACAAGGACTACGGAGCCTTTTATGTAGAGACTAATGTTATCGCTTTGAGGACATGCTGACCGGAGATGTCTACTTGCAAAGTGTCATTGGTCGTTTGGTTTCCCCGGGCTCTGCTAGGTTTCCCCTCCACCCCCTTTCCCCCACCCCCACCACAAAGCTTGCCATTGTGTTATAATGTTCTTGCGCGTGGAATAACGTTCCAATCAGATAAACTATACATGTAAACCAACGAACATTGAGCATCGTCGGCCGATTGTTGTCACCAAGGCCCTACGAAGCGTGATACGAATTTGAAACATTCCTTGTCCACGTCCGGGAAACAACTGGCACCTTGAGTGTCCAAGCAACTGAAAGTCAAGCACTATTCGTCAATAAATCAAGGCACAATCCCACTATTGTTCAATATCAGATATACATTTTACTGTACTACCGCTTACCGGGTGGATATTCTCCAGCAAGAAATCACAGGCGGCGGATGAACATGTGGAGGGAAACTTAATTTGGTAAGTGGCATTCACTCACATCAGCGTTACGTACCTTGCAACAAACATCTATCTTGGACTGAAAAGAATTAAGCTTTAGTGAACGTAAAGGTATAGGCCTATGTAGAGAAAATCGGGTAAAATCGGGAAAATACTCTCCGTATGTATCCAAGTCATACATATGACTGTGCCAGTGAATTCCGGTATAAACCCTCTTACTTCAGTACATGGGTCTCCTTGACTTAGTGGATTGTGCGCTTGCGCGGTACAGTGACCCCGAAGCCACTCGCTGGTGTGGTCGCATTGAGTTCAAGTGCAGATGGGCTGGCTTCCTCCCCGGCCACACCTGTGAAGGTCTGCTTGCAACATGCAGATGGCCGTGGGTTACCCCAGGGCTCTGCCTGGTTTCCATGATGCTGGCTACCATGATGTTAATCAAATAAATAAATGTATAAATAAATTAAATGCTTAAGTACTTTAATCAAACGACACTTGTATCACTGCACAGCGTAACGTTGGTTACGTCTACCGCCAAAGACAAATCCCTTAGTATCGGTATACGTCACACCCGGGTTTATATGATCAGCCTCGTCATATTATAAGAAAATGGGAGCATGGGAGGTGATGGATTTCATATTAGATACCCTATCTGTTTGCAGATTCATTGATTTTACAGCCACGTAGTGGGTTAATGGATCCATTTATACCAAGCAATTTGTCTTCGCTAGATTTATTAACATTGTAGATTATGTTCTTGAACGAGGCCTGGCGTAGCATGCCGGAAGAAAACTTAGGAATCTTGGGGCGACCCACTTTAAACCGGATGCCACACTAAATCACCGTCACGTTTTGTTTCACATGCCAACGTCACAGATAAGGTATCGGTATTCATGTACCGCCAAGTGCCACAGAGTTCAAAAACACTAGGTAGGCATTTGGGTGGTTTCTGCAAGGCCTTAGGCGCGTGATCAAGAGTTAACTGCTGGTATCAATGTTGAATCTGGAAACATACTGTGGGTCCACACTGCTCTGAATAAAGGTGAAATTTGCTAAGCGGAGATTAAACAGTAACCCAAGTAATACATTCTTAGCAGGGACTACGTTTCAGTAAGGCTTCATCATTACTGTCACAATCAAACCTTTATCATGACCCCATTTTCGATTTTTTGTTACTGCTGTCACGTGACCACAACGCAGCATTTTGAGTAACCTGCAAATTAGGCCAGTGACATCTAATAAAATACTATTTAAATTATTAATGTTTTTTTCCTAATTCTGTCAATTTCATTATGCTAGAGAGCGTGTAAATTACAGCTTTTTATGCATTTACATGAACAGAATGAATAAAATTATCCTAACTAAGATAAACTGACAGGAGGCCTGTTTTGTGTGACTGTTAGTCTATTATATCAAATTTATATAGCATTAGCAGCAAGGTACGCGACTCCCAACGGCAGGCATCAGGTACATGGAACTCTCACTCATTCACTGCGCTGGGAAAATAACCATTGTGAATGATCAATCTTTCAGACTGACAATAATTCCGGCGGGGAAGATTTTAATCTGTGCTATGCACTGACGTAATTTCCGTATTCAGTGCGCTTCAACTAGCACGTAGAACATGTTTTATAGCTAGAGAAAAGAAAAAGAGAAATCAGCGAAATATCGACTGAACAAATGTTTCTAATTATTCATGTAGAAAGAAGTTACAGCATGGTGCAACATGATTAGAAACGAGAAAGCAAAGATAACTAAATGACGGTCGCATTGCTAATCACACGCATAAAACTTGTCTGATGCATGCATTTAATCTTCGACGGTCTTTCTTTCCCTACACGGTGTATAACCAAGACCATGCGAAAGGAAGTGTAGTTGATTTTCCACTGTTTTTATGTAAGTTGTTCTTAAATATGTTGTCAAGACAACATTTTGAGGAATTCTGGAACAGTGAGTCTAATAACTTGCAATTAACATTTCTGCATTTTTTTAACCCAATTCTTCTTAACCCAAGGTGATTATAAGGGGGCTTCTAAGTAACTACTTTTTAATTACTGACCTGGACGGTTGGAATGATGCCGGGTTTCACGGATTACGTGTGACCATTTGCCAAACCTTCACACTATCGTCGCTGCTGTTGTTTACTTCACTTCTGGAGTCTTTTATGTTATAAACGTGCATAAATCAATATTCCCCGGACCCTTGTCCCTTGGTGATATTTTAATGTTATGACAGCACGGCATTTAGATCTAAATATCTTGCCAGACATTTGGGAGCAAGACTAAATCGGTACCGTGTAATGAATAGCAAGTGACATCGCTGCATATTTTTACCTAATTTTCCCAGCACAGGGGTATGTAAGCAACCCTAAATGAGGTAAACTGACAAGAGGCCGGATTTCACTTGATACGTCTGGCCATTTGCTATCTGGTTTCACTATCTGTTCTTTAGTCTTTTATATTTTATTTTGTATTATTTTGTGTTAACCCAGGCCATCCTAACATATACACGTCATCGCTTGCTGTTGTTTCTTGAGGAAAACAGTCTGGAAGCGTCTGGATGTTAAATTGCTGTTGATAACCGTATCAATTTTACTGTGCTCTACACGATCTCCAAGGTGTTTCAAAATGAAATACAACTTACGCCGTATAATTGAACCCATTTTATTATCCCTGTCGAGAAGGGCGTGCCTGTCAGTCATTGTAAGTTCCGGTCACGGAAAACAGGGATCACGTATATGGAAGGTCACGGATGAGGCTCAAGCTGATAATCAAATATATTTTGTCAAAAAAGTAAAAAATATGTTGAATTTTCACCTTTAAATGTCTCTTTTGTTCAAAGCAGGATAATTAATTTAATACTCTGTCATTATCAGCCAAGTACGTATGAAATAAGAAGCGACATCTAATTTAGCCATGAGCGTCCGCCTGAGGGTCGGGAGACCCGGGATTGTCGCCTCATGCCAAAGACTTATAAAGTTGGTACTTGTTACTGATTAGCTTGGCGCTCAGCCCTGAGTATTTGGAGCAAAGAAACAACACTGGTGGGCCCGGTATAAGTATAATGTGACGGGTCATGGGTTGTAATATCTGGTGTCTTCGGTATCTGATTTAGTAGTGAGACTAAAGAAATGGACGTTTACTGTGGACGTTTGTGATATCTATGGTGTCACCAACACGTTTTAACTGTGTGTTTCGTCTGTGGGAGTATATATATTACGAGGGACAGGGTATCCTTACGGTTATGCTATTGTGAAGTTACTGATAACTGAAGTATGATTACCGATGACTACAGTGACCGTATAGTACGTCAGTGAACCATCCGGGAAACTTGCTGGAATCAACACGGTATCAGCATTATGTTTGAGGTGTTACTATAGCATGGTTAAGCACAATCAAGACTGGTTCGGGGCGAAATCCGAGGTGTATGTAATGTTACCGTACTGCATATCACTGGGACAAATCGGATAGTCCATGTCTTTCAAAAACACCCCAAGCCTACCCAGGATCGCCACGGAAGTAACACGATGGTACCACGGACCCACTATAGTTAGAGCAACACTAATTGGGTTTTGTTTACATCTAAGATTCAGGCGCACATAAAACGGGGGGTTCGGGTACGCGTTGGTTGTATAACTGAAGTGTGTTAAAGTACTGCCAGGTAATTTTGCAGGTATAATATATGAGAAATAATGGTTGAAAAAAAGTCCATTACTTGTAGCTACAATTAAACACAGAAAAATATTATCCAATGAGCAAGTGGCCCATACACGCTGTTTCTTTGACGATAAGACGCTAGTACCTGCATACCGGCTGACTTATTTTGAGAAAATGGTGGTCAACCATTGATGATATTTGGATATGTCATTTTCCAGGCATCTAGTTATTTGACAGTATATATGATTTGGGCCAACAAAAATTAGGGAATACAGTTTTAGGTGGGTGTTCTTTGTGAAATTACTACGTTAATAATAAGGAAATTTTTTAAGTGGATTTATACCTAATCGACAACCCCGTTACTACCACGGATTCACTGCGATATACCAGGGAATTCTAGGGTCTATACGAGATGGCCACGGATGTCTCGTGGCCAACCCAACTTAAGAGTGCTGGAGTACTGATTGTATAATACTGCGACACAGAGACAGGCCAGGTTGTTGATAAAACATTTCTACACTGTCATTTTACACCTAGTTAAAATATGTCACAATTTTGCTTTGAAAAGAACTGAAAACTTTTTGACAGGCCCACCACTGGACTTTAGTGTATATACATCATAAATGAATAAAGCATAACAAGATTATAAAGTTTGCTCTCCACAATATTGTTGATCAGCTTTAACAACTATTCACACTGACGTGCCTATGTAGGGTACGTTTTTCATTCGGCACGTAAGAAGTCAATCTTTTATTGATTACCTGTGACATGTTCAATCGCTTAGATAAAGGGTCACTTGTCAGTTTTTGCCAAGCCTACCCCTTGTCTATTGGATGTATACATCATGAATGAATTAAATAAAGCATAACAAAATTATAAAGTTTGTTCTCCACAACATTGCTGATCAACTTCAATAACTATTCAATCTGACGTGCCAATGTAGTGTACGTTTTTCATTCGGCACGTAAAAAGTCAATCCTTTATTAATTACCCATGAAATGTTCAATCGCCTAGACAAAGGGTCACTTGTCAGTTGGAGAGTTAAGAGGTTGCTAAACACTTTAAGCTGATTCTGACGTCGCTGTTCTTTATTTGTCAGTACGCTTGGCAACAAGTGCCGTTACCTGTCAGTGCCAGATTTCTTACCTACCCGAATACTGTGTGTAATTTCTGGTGACTGACATGATTACTGACGTTCTTTTAATGAGTTATATAAGTGGGAGGCCTACTAAGACGAAGCAAAATCTATTTTAAACTGTGGAAATCTGTCCATTTAAAAATTAATCTACACCACATAGTAGGCCCGTCCTTACTGTTTGGATCGTGCCGTACTGCTTACAAACGTGCATGGCTCTCCGTGGCCGAAGAGGTTATCCTTTCAACAATGCGATCGCTGTGAGTTCAAACCCAGCTCACGCTGGCGTTCTCTCTGATCGTACATGGGCTGTGGGTTTCACCCTTGTTCTGCCTGGTTCCTCACACCGTAATGCTGTCTACCGTCGTATAAGTGAACTATTCTTGAATACGGCGTAAAACACGTAAATAGAAACATGCACAACGGGAACAGTATTATACGCATAGTTGCTGACTACTAAGTGGCAACTTCATGAGCGCACAGTAGCTGCTCAGTACTTTATGGATTACGCATCGCGTAACTACTGCTCCGTACTTTGCTGCTGTGGACAACATGGTACACCGTTCAGTAGTTACGAAGTATCACACGGTTACCGCACAGTATATCGTACGGGTACCGCGTCTCAACATACTATGCTGCTCTATGTTACACGGTATCCACAAAGTATCCACAAAGTATCACACCGTTACCTCGCAGTATACCGCACAGGTGCCACATTATTTAAAAGTTCTGGCCCTGGAGACGGAATTTGTATTTCACACCGGCTTTTACTTTCCGAGGGGCCTTAGTTACAATAAGCTGTTTGCGCAGCCTAACGTTCATTGATGACCATTTGTCGTCCACCATTTTGCACTTCTGTCCGACAGAAGTGGGAACGTTTGTCAGTAATTTGCCAAAATGACGGTGGTTTACACAGGGAATAAAGCTGTAAGAGAAATAGCCTTGAGTGTTCATTGTGTTAAACAACAATCAAATAAATAAATAAATGATGTTAAAGTTTGTAGTTCTGTGCAAGGACTTTTCTGCTCAATGCCATGCGGTAATCATACAACATTACTTATCAAAATAAATAAGTAGGTAAATAAGAAAATATATGGAAATGACAAGGGAAACCTGATCCGTAAAGTCGTTCAAGGAGAATTAACTACAGGAGTATCATCGAATATTCCTCGAGTTCATCGAGTACTTTTAGTCAGCCGTCACTGGGACCACCCTATGGCTAGTCACTGGGAATTACACGTCTATTAAATTACGATTATTGCTTTATGTCACTTCGGCAGTACTTCAGCCATAAAACAGCAACTATGGCTATTGTAAATATGGCGAATCCACCTGATGTTCCTTTACTTGTATGATAGCGAAGTACAATTCTGCGTAGGAAATCTAGTGGCCATCTAAAGAAAGTGAGCTTCTAGTATTTCTCCCGTAGCAAGTGTATCATGTTCAGCAGTCCAAGAACTCCGATTTCCTTCATCCATAAATCTGACCGCCTTCACACAAGGTAAAATATTCTTTGGTAATCAAATAAATATATAGAATAAGTAATTCAAAGTTATTTGCACGTGTGTTATACCTGGAATGCAAATAGTGAATTAGATTTCACTGCCAGGATTTACAAAATTGTCCGCAGAAAACAGACAAATGGTTTTACATTCAAACTACATTTCAGCACCTTTCAGATTTGAGACATTTGAGACATGTAATAGTGTAAAACTAGAAAATATGGTTAATGCTCCTAAAAAGGGGAACAAAGGAAAAGAAAAAAACACTTTAACATGTAAAGGTAAGAAATGTTAACTCACCTGCTCAGCCAGCTTAATGAAGACTACACTTAGCCGGCCAATTATCCGGACGGTTGACCACGTACCGGACGCAGACAGATATATTTATTGACAAACGGACCAGTCGAACTAATCAGGCTTATATACCGCAGTCGTCCGACTGGAGGAAGGAACCAGATTCCCAGTTGCTATGAGACGTCTTTACCATCACATCGCGACATGATCGTCTTGTCAATGGGAACCCGGGGCGGAGTTGTGTTTAGCAGGATTCTCTATTTTGCTGCAATCCATCAAAGTGTAGGTGATCTTTCGTGTGGAGGGGGAAAATGCCACATGTCATTCCTGCGTCATGCAGGGCGTATAATATTACCATCTTTAGAGCAGTCTTGAGAACGGCCTTCAAAGGTTCAGCTTGCACAGCGATGCTTCGGTACTGTCTGTCAACATCACCACACGATACCCAGTACACCCTAGGGGGCCCCATTCGGGACAGCTCACAGCTCATATCTTATTGAATCCTACACCGTAGGTTTTGTGCTAGTAAATGTGAAAGCATTAAACAGTTTTCAGAGCTTGGCTTTGACTGACACTTTTCCAGTTATACTCTTTAAAAAAGCAATTCTGAACATAAGATGTGTAGTGTATTACAGATGCATATTAATTGCAACAGATTCGTAGAGACATGGTAGTGTTCAGGGTATACCTGTGTACACGTTAATTGAGTCAATTACCAAAATTTGTAAGTAAAAGGTGAAATGTTAGTGAGGAGTGTACACAGTACGGGTATACAAGATGTGTACCACAGGTACTGTTTAATTGTGACATATTTTCTCAGGTACTGTTTAATTGTGACATATTTTCTGAGGCACATAAACGTGTAGACAAGTTAGCGTACGTACACTTCAAATATGTACAAAATTGTGTACCTGCTCATGGTACACATTTTGTTTAAATTGCTAGCTCACAAAGTCAGGCGTTTACAAAACAGTTCCATTCGGGTGTTGAAAGACAACATCAAACACATCAATCACGCATCGACCTGAAGGTAAATGGCTAGAGGAGAACGAAATCACCAAAGAAAGACAACGCCAGAGTTACAGAGGAGAGAGTTTATCGATCTCCTTAATCTCAGGATAAACGGCAGGTTAACAATTCATCAAAACAATGAACTCTAGGTGACGATGCGCATGCGTTCACTTGGGCTCTATAGAAGTGTTTGATAGAAAATCTACCATAAATTACCCTTCTGTCACCCCCATCACTTAGTACCATCTTATCACAAAAGCTTCAAAACTGAAGAAACGAAATGACAAATATAAGTATAATCCACCGTAAAGAACAAGAAGAACACGAGAAGAATCCCCAACAACAAGAACAACATCATTAAGGATAACAATAAGAGCAACTACAAGAACAAACCAAGTACAATAGAAAGAATAAATCCATTAGGAATAATAATAAGTACAAAGACAAGGGCAAATACATCAAGATTAACAATAAGTACAAAGACAAGGGCAAATCGTTCAAGAAAAAAAATAAGTACAAAAACAAGAATAACTCCACCAAGCATAACAATAAATACAGCAACAAGAACAAAATCTATCACGAATAACAAGAAGTACAGCTCGGTCCACCGATAAAGCTGCTCGTACTGGCTAGAAAATATTGAATATGCCCTGAAGCACCATTGAAATACATTAATAGATCACAATGCCACGGGTGAGATTTGAAAGGAATCGCATATGTTTTAAGCACCCTTTGTAAAATGTTATTCCAACGTAGGGCTTTGAAAGAAGCCGTATGCCATGTAGACCGCTCTGCATATTATCAGCACTTCGTCCTCCTTTGTGCTAAATGAACCGTTTCTTTTTAGTTTCAAAGTCTAATTCATTCCTTAAGGAGTTCGAAAATGAGTATAGTGTCTCTTCAGACGAGCGCCTTTTGTCTCAAAGACAAGCGAAGCCATGTGCGACGTGAAAAGAGTAAGTGCTCTGGTGTACTATGATTCTTGTTAGAATAGATGGCAGTGGTCCAGTTCCTGCGAAGTTCAGCAATCAAAAACGAAGATGTTAATAAAAGACATGTTTTACGACAACATAACTTGTTGGTATATGAGACTTGCTTCAGAACCCATGAAAAAAAAAAGAACAGTCGAGTGCCGCTTGACAACAGAAAACCTTCAAGATAAACAAACATACACGAACGAATATCTCAGCCAAGTCAATTCATCACTGGTCAGACATATATAGAATAGAACATTAGCTTGACTTTAATAAGGAAGTGGACTAGAATTCCACATGAACTTTAATGAATATTTATATTTGCATATATCGGTTTTACTTAGGGTTAGTTATTCCACATTACTGACCCATCAAAAGCTATTTTTAAAACCAGATATGCACATAGGCACAATTAATACAACTACCACCATATCAGTATATATAAATTGCATCTTTTTTCGTCACTTATCCTTCAATCGTTTAACAAGAACAGATTCTCTTTGATGGAGCGAGTAAACATTCCATTTCCGTGTACCTGACTAGAAATAAACGGTCTCGAGCTAATGGTTGTACGTGTACATCGATTATTCCATTAGGAAGATTTTGTAGATCTCATTTGTGTAATGTCAGGAAGTCTCGAGACCATCTTAACTCCGTGATCCATTCTGATACCCGGATGTATACAATACATATAACTGAAGGAGTCTAATGACCTCTGATGAATGTAGTCCGGAGATATTTTAACTATGGGGCAGCCGGACATTGAGGTCTAATTAAACAGGATACAGCGGGTGTGGGCTGTAAATGGGTACTACCTGATGCATTTGGCACTAGTCATAACGGGAAACTCTCACGACCTCTGTACAAAGGGCCTCATGAAGCACGTGTAGGAAAACACTTCGTTTGACACCTATAACGCAGAAGTGCTAATGTAGTACTTATTAAAGTGTTGGCTGGCCAGAAGCCTGCGGATAGCCGTGGGTTACCCTCGGTTTCCTCCCACCGTCGTATAAGTGATATATTCTTGAGTAAGGCGTACAACAAAAATGAAATGAATAAAGTGTTTCATGAGTAAGCATGTATCAAAACGTTTGACGTGTATTGTACTCAGACCTCTTTGCTTAAAGCAGGAAGGACCTAGGCGTCCAAACATTCATATACCAGCATACCCCATTTTGTGATGTTTTGTTGACCCCAGTTTCGTACAAACGATTTCTTTGTTGATATTAAAGAACACAATACTAATAACTATGCCTGAATATCCAAGCATAAAATAAAATAAGGACAATGTTTATAATCCCATACAAAGCCAGAAATGTTATAATTTGCACATCAACGCCCCTGCAATCCATAAATACGCCTGGCGAATTTAAGAAGAGAATTATTTCTCAGGCTTTGAGTAACGGTAGGGGATGTTAAATATTAGTTACAAGCATTTGATGCTGTATTTCCACTCTGCCTCACCGCCAACCGCCTTAACCTGGGGCTGTCGTACGTTCATCGTGTCCAGTATGATTGCCACGTTGGATATATCAACCATCGAACCGCAACTAGCATACAAACTTCATTAACGACACCATATGTATTACAGTGGCACACGTTTTGGATACTGAAATTATTCATCCGCCAAGAACATTCATTGCGTCTTTTCGTCATCATTGAAAAAGGTTGACTGCTTCTCTTTGCATATGAATCGGTCCTAATGTTTTTTTATATTATATACTTGCCCATTCCTTTAGCAGTTTGAGTTATTTGTCGTTTAGGAAACTGATGTTGCGTTTACTGACCTGGCACGCCCAACTTGGTTGACGGCTACTATACGAAAGTCGGTTTCGACGCCTAGGTTTGTACGTTTTCTTTACTCTGCTCTACATAAGAAGATTGGGCAGCTGGGACTGTAACTCTTGAACCGATTCATTGTCAGCTGAAAAATCTATATAACTGTATTCTGAATTGCTCTACCTATGCAGGATATGTACGGTAAACTTCTTTCAGACTCAGTACAAAGATGCTTTGTCTCTGCCAGAAAAATCAATACTTCTCAAGTGTACACATAACAAGCCGCAATAAAAAAGATGTAACGTAGATCCCACATTTCCCGGAATAAACCTAACAATGACGTGAAGCGCTTTAGAACTACATGGCTGGTTTACAGAAGCTATACTATCAGATGTGTAAAAATCACAGAATGAAAGACTGCAGGATTGAGAGTAAAACCACCGCAGCTCCGACAGTGTAATAGTTGGCGCATGGTCTCCGGTGAAAATACGGCCTCTTGTCAGTTTTTCCCATTCCTGGTTTTATTCTGTTTACGTAAATGCTTAAATAGTCTCACCTTGCACAACACATCTATAGCACCATGGCCTAAGCAGAATTAGGCAAACAAAGAAGTGATGTTATGTAACATTTATTATCCCGCATCAGACAAAATCGTCTGCTTTTTATTCGAAAGTAATGGTCACGTGATAGACAGGTATACCTCTTTACCATGCCCGTTGGTGGGAGTGCAAGATCAGCTCATTCCGACTTCCTCTCCGACCGTACCTGTAATAAGGTCTGCCAGCAACCTGCTGGTGGTCGTGGGTTTTCCCAGGGCTCTGCCCGGTTTTCTTCCACCATAATGCTGGCCGACGTCGTGAAATATTCTTGAGTACGGTGTAAAACACCAATCAAATAAATAAATAAATCTATACCTTGCAACAGATGCTATCTGCGCCTGATGACACAACAGTAGGGAGGACGCCATGTCGTAAGAGTTACAATGTGACGCAACAATGACACCGACACAGACACTGACACAAAGGAATGTTGAATGAACATTATCAAAAATGTTATGACGTAATAATTCCCAGATCACTGCTTGGTAATTCAAAAGCTCCTCGACGAGACGGAAAATTTTCAAGAAACAATGTAGTTTTTCAGGTGTTCTGCGGGATAAATTCGTTACATGGTTACTGAGTGAAAGGATACGAAACTATGTGGGGTCAGTTAGCCTCATATTGGGCTCAGTTGACGCCTCGCCACGCCAATATGAGGCTTACAGATCCCATATAGTTTCGTATCCTTTCACTCAGTGACGATTTAGTAAGTATTACACGTCATTGGCCTAGGATTATTTCATGTGGAACCCATATACCTCTTCTGATTCCTGTAAGGATGATACTACGATCTATATGCCCACTTTATGATTATGCATCATGATAAATCTGCAGAAGGCGATGAAACATTATCGCAAGGGATATGGAAGGGATTACAGGGGATTACAGCATATCCCCATCCCTTACATTTCATGGCAATCCAACTGAAGACATTGTACATCAAGGCATATTTCAGGACTGATCATTTCGTCCATCATAGCTGTCGGTTAGCGCTGGCAATGTAATGTTCGACTCCTAATTTCGTACGTTATATACTTTCTTAGCTCCTCGGTGGTTTGTAGATCTTCGGCCATTAATATCAAACGCAAACCAAACGGAAGCTTGAACCGGTTGGTGCCTTGTATACATCAGACGGTAAGGTGGTGACTTTAACCGTAGGTGACAGCGTTGTTTATGGTTTAATTATGGAAATTGTCTTGTTCAAGTCTATGTCCCGTTGTCGCTACAAAGTGGATATTTTTTGGTTGCTCCCGCTGTTTAAAAACTGAATTGTTTATTTATTTGATTGGTGTTTTACGCCGTACTCAATAATATTTCACTTATACTACGGAGGGCAGAGTTATGGTGGGAGGAAACCGAGCAGAGCCCGGGGGAAACCCACCACCACCCGCAGGTTGCTGGCAGACCTTACCACGTACGGCCGGAGAGGAAGCCAGCATGAGTTGGTCTTGAACTCCCAGCGACCGCTTTGGTAGGAGGCTTCGGGTCATTGTGCTGCGATAACGCGCTACCCGATTAAGCCATGGAGGCCCCCGACTTTTCATTTGTAAAGTTAAATAACTTCATAATGTTAAAGCCAATATTTTGGCAGTGATGGAAGGGGGGGGGGGTGCATTTGCAATGTTAGATTAACATTTGCTAAATTAAACACTTTACAAATGCTAGACAATATTTTATTGAGACCACAAGCCTCTCATCAATGCAGACGCCGAGATTTCAAGCCCAGTTAATTCTGGTTTCCTCTCCTACAATCCATGGGAATGTCCGCCAGAAACCTGCAGATAGTCGTGGGATTCCCACGAGCCCTATCCGGTTTCTTCGAACCATAATGCTGGCCTGCCGCCGTTTTATAAGTGAAATATTCTTGAAAAAGTCGTAAAACACAAATGAAATAAATAAATCAATTATTCGGTCAGTAAATAAATTTTATGAAGATGTATCATTTTCATGCTTAGAATATGTCAACAATTATACATTTGTATTTTATGAGTGTTACATAAGTCCGGATTTCGATGAACGACCTAGCATGTCAAGACTGCCCTAAGTACGTATTTCAAAAATTTGACAAAACTTAAGAGGTCATATGTGGACAATTGTAATGGACTACGCACCTGTACCCGGACAATGCTATTCCAACCAGGCTCTAGCAAACAAACATCTGTTGGACGACGGCGTCATCTAGGATTTCCTGTTTGTCAGGGAGTGCCACGAGATTTGTGCTTCTCTCAGTGCTTATCCCAGCGTGTAATTAGCGGTCGTGCTGCTCACACCATGAAATGTTTAGTACTGTAAACGTTCGATGACTGGTACATAAGCATTGTGGTGCCTACCTTGCCCAGACTCTGAGAAAGAATTCATACAGATCTTTAACAAGCCCACTGAATGCCTGGCCTTACTGTACGCTAGCAGATGTAAATGGTACCTGGCAACATAAGGAGACTAGCTCAGCGTTATCTGACATCTTTTACTCTGTGGCCCAAATTTTATCATAGAAACTCTTACCTCCCCAGGACTTCGACTATTTCTAATACTTTTATATCAAGCTTCACTTGCACATATGCTTCGCTGGCATTAAAAAGGACTATATAATGGACTGAATCTATATATGTCTGTCCTGGGACTTTCTCCACAACCATTCTCCGATCGACTTGTCGGTATATTACTGAGGATCGTAGAGCGTCTACCTTGAGGTTGGGAGATCCAGGACCAATCCGTGGTCTGGTCATGCCAGACTTTAAAATGGTATTTGTTGCCGCCTCGCTTGGCGCTCATTACTGAGACGTTGTAGCAAGGAAGCAGGACTGATCGGTCTGGTGTTAGTGTAATGTGACTGGGTGGAGCGTCAGGTCTGGTGTCAGCACGTTGTTCCAGTGGCGGCAGCACTTTGGTGAAATGGGCTCGCCATGCCACAAGGAGACACAGTATACATTCTAAGGACTCATCGACATATAACTGAAAACCTGCCGAGTACGACATAAGACACAAGTATGCATACATAGAAGTAAGGATGGAAGTAAGCGTTGTGCTGAGTATCGCAAAAGTGCGTATGAAATTTGGTAGTGATGAAGTAAGAAATATTTTCCTACAGCATTGCACTGTAATAATGATAGAATACATATAATTGTATTCAAGAAGCTGCAGCGACAATAGGGTCCTGATTCTTAATAATACAAGTAATCATTAATCACGAGTCCAGAGGACAGTCCAGTGGAAGAACTGTTAAAAGGTTTCACATTCATCAACGACATTCATATCGAATCAAACCCTTTTTCGGGAGACGAATGTAATTCTGGTGTATTTTGGGGGTGTAAAAGTTGTTTTTTTTCTCTCGCTAAATTATGAAATTATTCAAACTCTGAGTACATCTATTAGTTTTACTGATGAAAATTCTTGGCCAGAAGGCACAATATTTCTGGTAGTGATGAGGCTGCGAGTGACCTCCCCTTGAGTTATCAGGCACCTCTCCAGCTTCTGGCTGAGGATGGTCCACATTTTGGCGGTCAACCTGTGGGAAGATTTTCATGGCTACTGCCTCACAGGCTGGGCGAAATATTATTATTGCAATTCTTATTGTTCACGAAATGTTTGGGGCTAAGTTACAGCACTACACTACATGTGAAGACTGCATTTTGAGTAATTTTAGACCAGTTACAATATACTGCAATGAACATCATTGGATTTTCGTACCTAATTCCGCTTAAGCTATGGGGCCAAGGTTTGTCTTCTGTTGTCTTCAAGTTGCTTCTGTTTATATGCATTTACATGAACAGTTAGAATAAAACTGACTGAGGTAAACTGACTAGAGGCTGGGTTTCACCGGTGATGTGTGATCATTTGTCACCTGTTACACTATTTTCGCTGCTCTGGTTTAACTGAGGAGTGGGGAGCGGAGGATTCCTAATTACGTTTACACGCCCTAATTGCTATGGTTTTACTGTCTATACTGTGTTCTTTTTATATCCGGTCGAATCGATGACGTACTTAGTCAATTCTGATTGGTTTGTAATGTTTTCTAGAGATTACTATGTTAAGACAGAAGACCCGGAAAACGCCCGAAGGCATGTCACACCGCGGGAAGTCAATCAAGAATCTAACAGGTTTAGCGCATCACTGATGGGTATCCTTACTGTGCCAGGCAACTTTTCTGTGCACGTCTGCGAGCTAAAACAAACTTAATTGCAACTATAAATTTGTTTCACCCAAGATATAGACCTTTGCTTAGCTATGAGCCGGAAGCGGAAGTTTCATTTTGAAGGGATCAGTCCAAATTTCTTAATTCATATACTTTCGTTGTTCTTCATTGGTTTGTTGAAAGTTGTCTTGATCTTGCAACTAAGATGCATATCTGATTATCGACACGATATATACTTAAATGATACACGATTTGGAAGCTGATTTAGTCATTCCACTACAACATTCTTTACGTCTTTTCGTCATCATTGAAAACTGTCGACTGCTAGCCTTTGCATGAATCCGTCCTAATATTTATATTTAATATATTTTCTTAGTTCTTTGGTGGTTTGTGTTTTTTAACGCTTTTGGAAACTGGTCTTGCGATTATTGACCCGGAACGCCCTTTTCGGTTGACGGATGATGAATACGCTCTTCGTGGGGCCGATGCAACAATAACCCCAGTCGACAACGTCTGTCGCTGTTAGTGCAGTCCAATGTTCGTTGAAGATCACTTGTCTTCCATCAACATGCTAAGCATATCTGTAGGCCAGTCATGTGGGACAGTTTGTCAATGAGTTGCCAAAGGTCGGTGGAATATCACGGGCGCTTA
This sequence comes from Acanthopleura granulata, assembly GCA_016165875.1. Taxonomy (NCBI): domain Eukaryota; kingdom Metazoa; phylum Mollusca; class Polyplacophora; order Chitonida; family Chitonidae; genus Acanthopleura; species Acanthopleura granulata. The sequence continues at coordinate 12,261,018 of JABBOT010000080.1, read as the reverse complement.
GGTTTTACGGCATACTTATTATTGTTTCATTTATACGAAGGCGGCCAGCATTAAGGTGGGAGGAAACCTGGTTAGAGCTTATGGGAAACTCACGACCATGCGCAGGTTGCTGGTAGACCTTTCCTCTTACAGGCGAAGAGGACTTGAACTCACAGCGATGGCATTAGTGAAAAGTTCCTGGGTCATTGTACGCTAACCACTCGGTCATGGTGAGTGCGTACAATCAAATAAGTAAATAAATAAAGACGTATCTATGAACTCCATTTTTATTTATTCCTGGAACAATGATCCCAAGTTAATATATAATGCAGTTTTCAAATTAATGACAGAAAGATAAAGCGGTAGTAAGTATGGTTGCCATACTGACAGACAGTCAGTAACGTGATGATGTAAATTGTGTTAAATCATATCTGTGCATGTATTTAGATCAAAGGTAAAACAATATGAAAACAGAAATATGAAAATAATAAAAATACGGTGTTTGTTCGCTACATGTACTTCGTAGTTTAGACATTTGCTTTGACATTTTATGAGAAAGTCTGAATGCAAGGAATTGTCAAATGAAATGGCGTCAATATAAAATTCCTGAGCTGGTCTCATGTACTGCATATTCCTGGCACATCTGTGACGTAAAGCTATAAATATATATATATATATATATATATATATATATATATATATATATATATATATATATATATATATATATATATATATATATATATATATATATACACATCACATATATCAAGATACCACAGGTCTGTAATTTAATACACACATATATACCCACCTCACCGATGAATGCAAGTAATGATTCTCCGCCATCTCGCAGATTGACTCGAAATGTTTTGCGCAGGTATACATCCTATAACGCATTTTCTACACTGGTGTCAAGCAAAGTGATCGCATCGCATAAATAATAATAGCTTTGGCATTTAATATAGAAAGACTGAATGAATTATGGTTTAACACCACTTCGGCAGTAGTGCAGACACATAGTGACAACGTTTAATAACTAATGCCTATCGGCAACTTATCACATTTAATTGGTTGATTCTTGATTTCAAACAACCGTAAATCAAGATCCCTGAAAAATTCAAACCAGGAAGAGTTCAGTTCCAAACACAACGTCATTGGTAAGAGTTAGCGCATGCGCACAAGGAAAGAGCTCTATACACATTAGTAAGCGAGCTCTGTAGTTCACGTTGAGTAAATTATTGGAAATACGAGTAGGCTCTTTAATATTTGTCAGGTATATATGCAGAATGCCTTGTGGCTTATACTACGTATTAATCACAGATACACGTTTGCACTGAAACTAGAAGGCTCTACTGCAAACCTCTGCCCAAGGAAAATGAAGAAATGCACGCGATCACCACAAAAGGCCAATACTCTGTTCTTTCTCATAACAGTAAAATAAAATCGCCAAAAACTTCCTTAATCATTTCATAGCCCAAGGACAACCTCTGAACAAGATTTCATCCAAATCCGTGCCTAACAGCTGTAGACATACAAGCAAATTGATAGATAAACGCCAGCTAAGCCATAACCTTCTATTTTGGGGGGAAATAATTGTGTTTCAGAAACGTGTTAAAATGTAGCTTGACATATAATGTAAAACTTTAAGTGCCCAATTTCATTGTGCACGAGACATTTTTGTTCATTTTTCAACGATAGATCTGTTTCGATTTTCAGTTATAGGTATTTGGACTTAATATATGTATATTATATATAATATTGCAGTTTCAGTCAGAATGGGACAGTTAATTACCATGCTTCACCTGTTGCTATGTTTCCATCGCATATTCCAGAGGGCTGACTTTTGAAATCATTAATAACCTTATCGAAATCTCACCTGTCATTATCCTTGTCGCCCTTGTCATTGTCCAGTGACGATCCGGTTAAAACAAGAATGCGGGGTTCGTATGGACACAGCGGGAGCTATTCCTCTCTCTGTAATTAACCTTTTCTACGTCAGCCGAACTGTGAAGTTAACTATTTAATTAAATATTTTCCGCTTGTTAGTTGTTACCCGTGTCTTGGTGAGAAGTAGGAGGGGTGAAGGGAGCATTCTCTCTCCCGTACTTCATGGTTTACAGTGACACAGAGTACACTGCTCAGAGAGAGTGAGGCCACGGAACAGTGCACGGCCATCGGCACGGGGTTGCGCAGGTAAGTCTGGTTCAGTACGCTACTGTCTATCAGCTGTATATGCCAATATATCGGTTACATGAAATACACAGAAAATATCACATAAGTGTTATTACATGTAATATACGAAGAAAGTATAGGTGCGATTTGATAATCTCAAAGCATCATTTTTTGACTGAACCAACCGTTTCATATTTGTGGATTGAGGTCATGGGTTGGAATTAAACCTTTGCTCACTGGACTGGGACTTTGATTTATTTATTTATTTGATTGGTGTTTTACGCCGTACCCAAGAATACTTCACTTATATGACGTAGGCCAGCTTTATAGTGGGAGGAAACCGGGCAGAGCCCGGGTGAAGTCTACGACCATCCGCAGGTTGCTGGCAGACCTTCCCACGTACGGCCGGAGAGGAAGCCAGCATGAGCTGGTCTTGAACTCACAGCGACCGCTTTGGTAGGAGGATTCGGTCATTGCACTGCATTAGCGAGCTAACCGACTGAGCCACGGACACCCCGACTGCGACTTTGAGCCAAGGCGCTTGTGAAGTAGTTGACACAGGTAGGTGGTTTATTCCGGGTGTATCCATTTCCTCCATTCATAAAACTGACCTTCGTAAAAAACTTATTTTTCTGAAAACGCCCTGTACAAGCCATGGGGTTGGATTCAGCATAAATGCTACAAACATCTGCACTAAAATGCGTAAATTCGATGTAAGCAGTAAAGATTTAGAGAAAAATAATAAAATCATGGATTAGGTTAGAATTTAAAGCGTCAGTCCATTTCCTTCATCATTTTACCAAATACATGTATCTGTCATTCCAAGATCACTGTTATTAGAGTGTAACTGGGCTGATTATATATTTAGCCTGTAGTAGTGCAGGTGGAAGGGTGTCACTGTCGGAGAGGAAAATTCATAAACATAAACGGCTTGTTCAACTCTCAGACAGCGATATCAAACAAAGAAACACCAAGACGCTTGAATAAGTTCAAAACATATATTTGAACAAAATACACAAATAGTACAACTGACAATAATGTACAAAACAATACAGATAATTACCATATAGATATATAGATTCTTATTGATGATAGCGTCCAAATCCGGATGGGATATTCCGGCTTCCAAATGCAAGTCAGCCCACATAAATATAGAATCCACAGTTCTTGGGAATTCTGGAATCGAGGATGACAGTTCTGTAAGTGACAAACAGCAGTGGGCACGGTACACCGATGATATCCGATTGCCCGTGACGATGTAACTTCTCAGCGTGGACGGGTTGACAATAGTGTCCGTGATTCCTAGTTTCATTCCTGGAATGAAATGTACGCACAAAGATACAAGGAGCGATACAAAAAGAACGTCTCAAACAAAATAGCAAGTGGCGAAACACAAGCTCACAATGTGTTACGTACAGAAAAATGGATTAAAAATTGGCGTATGTCGAATGGCACGAAAGCCGATGTCTCCAAACCCAACAAAACTCTTCTAAGTGGACTAGAGTAAATATAATAGCTCTCAAATGAACTTGAGTAAAAGACTGCTCCCAAGTGGACATAGGGAAAATGACTGCGAAACTTCCAGTTTAGTCACTCATATTTATAGACTAACGTGAAGAAAATTCTGGATGGTTTGGTCGTAAACATGTTTAAAACATGGGTACACTTTCCAGAATTTTCCAGAATTCCAGTTTAGGCTATCACGTGCAGAGGGAAAATGTAGGTCAGACACTGACCCGGTTAGCGCAGAAAGAAATAATAAAATATAACACAATATCTTAAGGACGAGGTTCGAAACACAGGATAAATATCATAATTATAAAATTAGATCTGGATGTTGTCATTTTAAATATTTACATCAGATTAAAGCCTTTGATGCTTTTCACGACCCAAGAACCAGAGATGAACCCAGATCGCCATCTTTTCATATTTCATTTATAACATATCGTCAGTACTTGTACTGAAGAAACGTAAGGTGAACACCTAAACAGGAAAACGGAGAGGATAACTGTTCGGATTATACATGTAATATTAATAATTATTCTTAGCGGCAGAAAGGACAGCTTTTCTGTTTAATTGTTTGTATGTATATATGTATTCTGGGTTTTACGTCACACTTAACAATTTTTCAGTCATATGACAACGAGGAGTCCTTAGAATGCATATATAGTGTGTCTTCTTGTGGCAGGGCCAATCCCTGCTGCCAAAGTGTTGCCGACACTGGAACATCATGCCGAAGATACCAGACATCCATGACACCGCACCCAGTCACTTTATACTGACACCGGGCCGACCAGTCCTGTTTTCTTGCGCCGACCTCTCACTGCTGACTACTAAGCGAGGCAGCAACAAGTACAAGTATTCCATAGCATTTCATGGCCGGTAATTCGAGAAAAGGTTACTCATGATCTGCATTTATCACCTTTACAGGTATTCTCTGGACTCATATATTAGACATCGTTAGGAATGTCGTGGCTTACGAATCGTCGCATGAAGGTTGGTGAGGTGCCCAGAGCCTCATCCGAGCAGGCGCCATCATGTGATTCATCAACCGCCAGCCTCTCCGCTTCTCAACTAGACCTGGCACTGATGGAGATGTTGAACATCCGACAGGGAGAGAAGATGTGGGATACATTCTGTAAAGGTACGAGATGAAAAGGAGACAAAAAAGAGAAAGAAATGTTCTGTAAAGGTACGAAATGCAAACTGAAAAAAAAAACGCTCGGTAAAGGTACGAGGTGAAAATGAGATAAAAAAGAAAAGAGGAAAAGGATTTGTAAAGGTACCAGATGAAAAGTGGGAAGAAATATGCAAATTAAATCTGTGAGAGGTCAAGGTCAACGCTTTTAGTCTGTTACCATTTCTGGTACTCAGGTGTCTGTTGAGTTTATGGTAAGTGGAAAAAGTGTTAAAAATAAAACGGAATGAACTAAATTTAAACCTGAGACTGCTAGTTGCCGAAAATCCAATAAATCTACTGCCGATAGTCCTTTGAAGAAAGAATACGTTGTTGAAAACTTATTTCCGAGTGCATCACTTCGATTGTAGGGTAGCGTCTCACCTTAGATTGTGGGGGGCAAAATAGCATTACTGTCAAAGATAAGACTTTTATAATTCAAGTGAAAGTTAACATTATTAAAAAATCTGCAAATAAAATTTCGTTCAAATGTCTGATACCCGTAAAGAGATTCAGAACAGTGCCTTTCACAGAAGTGAGACATGCACACACTGAACATGGCAGATTACATGAAAAGTCATCTCGGTTTGTGAGTTATGGACCAACAAAAACTCCTGCGATTATCATCTATTTCTCCCACTTCCAGTAAAATCTTGAAGCTTCAGGTAAAATTATTACCATATTCTTGGATTCTCAAAAGTGAATCACATAATGTCATACTCACATCATTGTATAATATAATTAGCGATATATTGAAACAAAAGCCAGAAAACGAGTCATGTGACATATTTCAAATGGCCACATCGGTCTAATTTGCTTGCGGAAATCAGAACTTTTTACAATTCGATTAAGGCTACCCAACATCTCATATATGAAATTTCACTTCTACCTGTTCAGCGGTGTGTGAGAGGGAGATTCGTTAAGGTTTTTAACAATCCAGTTGGTCAACTTATCCCTCAATCATCCACTTACCAGTCACTGAACTCAACCAGTCACTCGGACACTCAGTCAACTAGTCACTCAACCAGTCATTTTACCGGTCATTGAAAATAACCAGTCATTCAATCCAACCAATCACCAAAACACTTGCTAGGGTGGTTGCTAAAAATGTTCATACTCATGTTAATCAACCGACCATTGAGCGAATCATTCCGCAATCATCAGTAACGTGCACTGTAAACAGTCTCTTAATCTATGTCTCAACGAGACAAGGAGGCAGTAACTAAACTTTATACGGGAGACTCTGTCGGGCTACACGAAAGGGTCCAAATCGCAGTAAAAACGCATTGCTTCCTGTTGTGATGCTACAATGCTTGTATAGTACCTAAGTGTTTTATGGGCACACATACACCTAAAGATGTGACGTACTGCCGGTAAAGAACAAACGCGCACACAGCTTTGGACCCTTCTGTTGAAGGCGGGAAGTAGTTTTACGAGTTCCCCATTAACCAGTCACCCAAGATTTTCAAATGTACTATGCATTCTTTTCCTCCAGGTAATCCAATCACATCAGCAGGTAAACGGAAACAGTTGTGTAGGATCATCTCCGTGGTGGCCGTTCCACTGATGATCCTGATCGGCATGACAGCAAACACATTCGGGGTAACCCTCCAGGGCTACCTGAACGCCTCGGGCATCCGTAAAGTACTACGGTTTAGCACCGAGCTAGGAGTGCTCATTCACAACTTGCAGAAGGAAAGGGACTCGAGCGCACTATATCTAAGTTCGTATCGCGCTGAAACCAAGGAAGCGTTGTTGTCCAGTTACATCGACACAGACAACGTCTTGGAGGAGCTGAGCTATTGGCCGTCTATCGAGGATAAAGACGCACCAGAGTATCATTCCCAAGAGAAGTACCAGATTCATCTCAACAGACATCGCTACCAGCTCGATTCCCTGAATCAATCCGTCACTTCCGAACTGCTCTTCTACACCAAAGGTATAGACGTCATCTTAGACTGGCTGTACGCCTCCATCACGGAAGCTCGTTCAGGAACCGTTTGGCGAAGTTTGGTGGCGTTTCTAGAAATCACGGATGCTAAGAAATCTTTTGGAATAGAAAGGGCTTTAGGGGCCATATATTACACGAAAGGGAAGTTCCAGACCATAGAGGATTACTTATGGTTCTCGGAGAGTCAAGACATCGCTAACGCCTCGTTCTGGTCGGCCAGGCGTTTCTCGGACGTCGCGGCGTCGATTTACGACGACCTGGTGGCGCAGAACGACACGATCGTCGGCATTTTGGAAGACATGCGCAGAGATATTCGCGTGAATGAGCAATTTAACCGAGTTGGCTCTTTGGAGAAGGCGGAGTATTGGATGATGGCAGTCACCAGTTACCTACAGACTCTCCTGGACACACAAGACGCTGTCGTTTCCTCGATTTTCGTGGAGTTGGATGAGCGGGATCAAGAAGATTTGTTCAAGATGATCGCCATCGCCATTGTCTTCTCCGGAGTTTTGTTGATGTGTCCGGTCATCATGCATGGGGTTTACTCTTTGACAACGGAGATGCAGAGCTACTCAATCACACTAGCAGACAGGTTTGTAGACTGGCAAAATCTGTGTTTACTTATTGGTTGAATGATTGATTGGTTAATTGATCAACTGACTGACTGACTGGTTGATCGATCGATGGATGTTTAATGCCACACGCATTAATATTTTCTGTATAAGACAGTGGTGAGTTTAATGGGTTGAAAAAATCGTAGAGCTCGGAGAAACTATCATACTTTGACAACTAACTTCCACTGGTGGAAGACAAATAATGTTCAAAGTATGTCACGTTAGACCAGGGTCTGTAGACCAAAACTTATTGCCACGAAACCTGGTGATGGTCGTGAGTTTCCCCCGGGATATTTTCGGTTTCCTCTCAACGTAATGCTGGCTGCCGTCGTAAAAGTGAAATATTCTTGAGTTGGGGGTAAAACACAAATGAAATAAATAAATAAACTATAGCCACGACGACCTGCAGAACATGGGTATGATTAACTATGGTTTTTTGGAGGCAGGAACTAAACCAGGAATTTATGTTTCAAGGCGATTGAATCTTCATGTTAAAAGATGTTAAAAATATATGACTGTGATTTCATGTTAAAAAGATGTTAAGACTTAATTATATTGCCGTGGTAGTTGCAACCAACTTAATCTATGACCGATTTGTGGAACAGAGCATTGGTAATTTGGAACATACAACCCCCTAAATGCAACAATTCCGTTCATGCAAATTTTTGGATTAAGTATCCAAGAAGATAAATAAAACCAGTCAATCAGAATTTGTAGCTGTGGTATTTTTATCGATTTTTCTCCACAGGACAAAGGCGTTGAAGACGGAGAAAAAGCGGACCGACTTGCTCTTGTATCAGATGTTACCGAAAAGCGTGGCGGAGAAACTAAAGCGGAACGAAGAAGTGAACGCCGAAACTTTCTCTGACGTCACCATTTTCTTCTCTGACATCGTGGAATTTACAAAGCTGTCGTCACAGTGCTCCCCTGTACAGGTGGTCAACATGCTCAACAGTCTCTACTCGCTGTTCGATGAAAGGATCGAGCAATATGACGTCTACAAGGTGGAGACAATCGGAGACGCCTATATGGTAGCATCCGGTAAGTAAAAAAGAATAATAGCTTAACGGAAGAGAGTCAAGAAAAGTTAAAGTTAAAAGTTAAAAGAAAAGTAACTTGTTGGAAAAATAGCCCTGGGCGCCCTTGTTGGCTGACGGCTGGTATACGAATGTCGGTTTCGGCACCAAATTTCTAAACATTCTATATGATCGATCTGGCTTTGATTTGTTCCAATTTGTGTCAAAATGTGTAATGCAATTTTTTTAAAATGCCTAATTGTTAACGCCTTTTATCTGATTGGAGACAACCATATTCCCGCATTCTATACGTGATGTGAGCAGTGTTGTACACTCCAGTAATTTGTATTTGAAACCCAATTTACGGTAGCTAAAGTCGATTGTATTGATCATTCCCATTTAATGATAAAGCTATTGCCTCATAGGGATAAAAACATGGCCCATGAAATGGACTGTATTTGGGACCTAAAAATTTTCACTGAGGTGGAAAAATCGCAAAAAATATCTGAAAAAAGATTTGAAAAGAGCAATGTAGGACAATTCTCGTGATGTATAGTGCATATTAGGTGAGTAATCTTCAAAAGCGAACCCTGCAGAGACGAAATGCTATAACCCTGAGGAGCCAAGATTATATTTACTGATAACTTGAGACAGTCAAAGTTTTGGTAATGTTTCTCACTACTTTATCTCTAACCCTTGTCGCACGTCCCCAAAGATAAAAAAACCAACAAAAAAACCCCCAAAAAAACCAACAAAAAAAAAACCAAAAAAAAAAAAAAACAAAGAAAATAAAAAACTGTCAAAAAAGGAATCATGTGACATAAAATCTGAGTCTGAGAAGTCATTTGTCAAAGTTTACTTTAAGTAACTCGGGTCTAATGTTCACTTTCGTTTCGTTTAAAAAGGTTTGCCGCAGAAAAATGGGAAAAGCCATGCCGCCGAGATCAGCATGATGGCTCTGGATTTAGTCAACAACTTGTCTGAGTTGGAAATCCCCCACTTACCTGGGACGCGCTTCCGGCTGCGTATTGGCGTTCATACAGGTCAGTATCAGTCTACGGTTAAAGGCTAAGAAGATGTCTTAAGAGCGTCTTAGGTGTAATCAAAAGCGAACTGTGTTATCCCTAATAGAAGATGTATGAAAATAAAATGTCCGATGAACGGTAGCAACTTAAACAGGATTTGGTAAAATAATGCAGTGATATTAATTACTATTTATTGCATGTGGTGGTCTAGTATTACATAAATTAAGTAACTGCATACTTGTTTATTTATCTGATTGACGTTTTACTCAATTTCGCATTTCACTATTACGACGGCACCAGTATTATGATGAGAGGAAACCGGGCAGAGGGAAACTCACGACCATCCGCAGGTTCCGGGCGGACATTCCCATCTACGACGGGAGAGGAAGTCAGTGTGAGCTAATGACGTGTTGATAACACTAAACTGGTTTTGCATTTCTAGGTCCTGTGATAGCCGGTGTGGTGGGGATTAAGATGCCTCGCTACTGCTTATTTGGCGATACCGTGACCATCGCGTCACGCATGGAATCTTTAGGCACACGTGAGTTTATCTTCTTCTAAACTTGTATATATATTTAAGAGGTTGTGGTTCTAATTTTATTATTGAAGCAAGTCTTTGAGAATTTGACTTCGGATATTGTCTTACTAGTTGACGGTATGGAGCCTGTTTTAAAAACAGAGTGTCAACTAAGGCGTCGAATTCGACATTGGTATGTCAGCCGTGAACGAAAATGGGCGTTCCGGGTCAATGGTACCAAGACAAGTTTTCAGAACGACAAATAACACAAACCACCAAAGACCTAAGAAAGTATAGAAAATAAAAAAATTAGAAAGAATTCATATGAAAAGAGAAGAAGTCAACAGTTTTCAATGGTGACGAAAAGACGCAATGAATAAATTCAGTATCAAGATCGTGTACTGGTGTGTTAAATGAAACACATGTATCTCAGTTGCGCTTTGATTGCAACTGTTCATGTATCTATCTTGGCCCAAAACTGAAAATCTCCAATAGGGAATTGTCATTAATTGCAAAGCCAAGGAGGTACACACTGTATGTATTTCCGGTTTGGGATCACCTTGTTTTATGCCATGGTATAACTCACGACTAGCTTCGATTAACAGTTTCGTGTTTTAATATTCACAGCCGACTTCATTCACGTCAGTGAATCCACACAAGAAACTTTGCAAAAACTGGGAGGTTTTGTTCTAAAGCCCCGCCAAGATGACGCCGTCAAGGTATGATTTAAAGATGGATCTGCTGGTGTAGATGGCATACATGTCTCATTTGTCAAACCGATCATAGGATTGTTAGCAGCTTCTCTTAAAACGGTCATAAATCAAAATTCTTTTGAACATGGCTCTGTACCAAGTTGTTTTATAGTTGCAAGAGTTACGCCTACCTATAAATCTAGTAAAACTGATTTGTTTGGAAACCATCGTCCTATTTCAGTTTTGCCATGTTTTAGTAAAAATTTGGAGAAACTTGGGGCAATCAGAATGAACGAATTTTCGATCAAGGAAGATATCATATGTTCGAATCAGTATGGGTTTAGAGCAAATCATTCTACCGAAATGACTGTTTTGACATTGTACGATAAACTTATTTACGCTAAAGAAGCGCATGAATACATCATTGTTGCCTTCTTGACCTCTCGAAAGAGTTTGACATAGTAAATCATGATATATTACTTAATAAATTAGATTATCTCGGTTTTGGAGGTAATAGCAATGCTTGGTTTCGAAGTCATGTGTCTATGTGTTATCAACATGTCCAGTTCAATGAGGCAAATCTGAAGCATGTTCAAGCACATGTGGTATACCACAAAGTTATGTTCAAGGTCATTTATTGTTTCTACTGTATATCAACGATCTTCCACTCGCAACAGATCTACTCGAAATGATCGTGTTTTGCTGATGATACTAGCGTCCTATTTTCTAATAAAGACCCTTCAGTTTTGACTGACGAGATAAAGAAGCAAGCTGAACATTTGTTTCAGTGTTTTGCTTGTAATAAGCTGTCTTTAAACATTAGCCAAACTAGATTCATTTTTATCAAGCCTCGGAAAAGACGCAATGTATCCAATCCCGTCATTAACATAGCTAATCAAAACATAATTCAAACTGACCATTTTAAGTTTTTAGGTGTGTATTTCACTGATAAACTTTAGGCCAAACACACACAGATTATAAAACTTTCCCGAAATATCCGAGTAATAAATTATGTTAAAGAATGTTTAAACAAAAAAAGCGTTGTTTATCCTGTATTACTTGTTTATATATCCCGATCTCAGTTGCTGCTATGCTGTTTGGGGAAATACATATGCCAGTCATCTAAAGCAACTTGGACTGTTACAAAAACGAGTCGTTAGAATTATTACTCTCTCTGGGAGATTATAACACACAGCGCCACTGTTCAAGAGATTAAGAAATCTGTCATTGACACAAATTTTTACTTACATAATTTTGTTGCTTAAGTATAAGTTTTGTCACACAATACTTTCTTACCTTCAACGATCCAGACCCTGTTTACAAAAGTATCTGCTGTCCTCAGCTAGAAATACGAAATGCTGCGATTAAATTATATCACCCTTTCCTTTGATCAAACCCATCGTTTTAGACGTTAAGAGTTACCGATCCACGTCCACAGAATAATTTGTCGAGAGATTTACAAACCACATTCACCATATCCTTGTTGAAACAGAGATTGAAAAAGTATATGTTGACAACGTGATATCGATCTCCTTCTTTACAGTTTATTAATCTAATTGTTTAGCTTAAAATGATGACCAACCTATTACGGTAAATGTATTTTCTTTTCCTCTGTTGTTGCATTCACCGTATTAAAAAAACACATCTCGTAGTGCATTACTGTTTACATACATTTGCCAAATATTTTTTCATCGAATATGATATATATGGGATAAGACAAGCCCCATGCGTTTTTATCCCGTCAGAAGTTTACATATTAAATTAATCAATATTCTGTAGGTCCTTGTATGCAATGGAGAATGAAAATAAATTAAATTAAATGAAATAGGCTAACAGTACTTGTGAACTAAGTCTTTGCTTTATGAACACAGTTATACAGAAATATTTATTTATTTATTTATTTGATTGTTTTATGCCGTACCAAAGAATATTTCATTTATACGACGGCGTTAAGCACAATGGTATGAGAAAACCGAACAGAAACGCTGAGGTATTACAGAAAATAAAACATAAGCACTCATTTATGACCTGCATTTTTACGTGGGTTATATGTTCCCCAGTGTATGTTAAAGTAAATTGGAACAATTTTATGGTGTTTTTAATAGTATTTATATGAACTTGTTCATACAGAGGGACTTGCCGCTGTCGGTGGCCCTGAAGGGGCAAATTCGAACTTACTGGCTGTTGGGCTTGCAGGGGGACCCTCGACCATTAGAGGAGCCCACAGAGGCAGCCATTCGGGAGGGCTCCGCAACCGCCTCCATTGGTGCAGGTAAGTCACGTGGCCTGTCTTGGATTATCGTCTGCTTGTTGTTCCCAATGTGTCTGGTTTGTGGATAGTGTTAGAGATAGGTAGAAGCCAACCTTATTTCCAGTTTAAGGTCTTTGTCCAAATGTTCATGAAACAAAAATTCTGACTGTCGCCGAGAGGGTGATGCACACGTGATCAGAACGTTAGGCCTACAATGGATAGCAACTTTGGGGTTGGTGGCTGTAATGAATGAGCATTCCCAAGCAAAGCTCAACTTTCGGCTTAAGTGCGAAAGTGGTGTGTTGTATATGTTTATATTTTATACTAAAGTCATTAGGTTGGATTAGATAGGTTAGTGAAACTCCACGTTGGAAATCAGTTTGTGCTGGAACTGAGGTCTAACCTCTTTGGCTTATGTTGAACATTGCACTGCGAATCCGTCTTGCAGTCTTTGAGGTGGGATGTCCGTTACGGTTGATTATTTTAAGCCTCTCTTTGCCGAATTCCTTTGCTCCTCTACAACATCATGACTTCATCTGAATGCAAAACAAAACTTTACAATTCCATCATGGTGCAATTTGATAGTAACTAGCCATTTCTAGTTGACAATTTTATAACTGCCCTTTGCTGAACTCCTTTGCTCCTCTGCAATGTGACCAGATTACAACATGACTTCATTTGTATGCAAAACAAAACATAAATTCAGTCATCAGTGTAATTTACTGGTAATTGGGCATTTCTGTTTTCTATCAGACCGTTTCGGACATTTGGGCATTGCATCTTTGGTTCTTGGCGTTGCCCCACTCCGCCGTTCATAATGTGAGACTCGAATCCTGACCACTGTAAGGTAGCCCACTCACTTTACACATTAATGATTGACTCAGATGTAGCAGGCCAGATGAATCGATAAAATTTAACCTGTATATATATGTATCAGTAATTATAGACCTGCAGGGGCATCTTGTGAAAAGCTGTAAAAACATTTCTATTCCTGCTTAGAAGTTACAAATTGTGACAAAATGTCCATTTTGAAAACCAGAGTACAAAGTATAGCAACAGGTAAAGGAACAACAAAAACAATATTTTTTTTAGCAATACCACATCGCTTTACCAAAAGCACTTAAATACAATCGGCAGTCGTCATATTTTTGAAATTGTTGAATTTCAGCATACCTTCTTGAGGTCTGAATTACTTAAAGTTTCGTTGTTACTAATCCACACAGTAAGGCGTTGACCACGCCATACAGCAGTGGGGTTTGTTTAACAATCATGGTGTAAATTATGTCTAACGTACTTGCCATGGCGACACATACTGTGGAGATATGTCGCCATGGTAGTTACCTGTGACGAAACGTTACACGGGCCTCCGGTAAAGTTGTTGTGCCATTACCACAAGTTTTAAAACAGTTTAGCACTGTGCGGAAACCTTTCTGCTCAGTAATGCGGTAATCGTATTGTGTCGTCATTACAACATCATACACCCGGAAAGCTTTAGGCTCAATGAGTGTGAGAATGTTGAACGTGTTATGAATTTTCAGTATAATTGATTTCCTTATGACCTTTCTTTCAACATATTTCTTTCTTTTTTTTTAATATCTGACGTCGGAATATAAGTCAGTGATGAACGGGGGCACGTCTAGGCGGTTCAAAGAATTAAAGCGCTGTCTCTCTGTGCCTATCAGTTAACCAGTGGGAGCGCGGATTCGAATCCATTCTTGTTTAGGCAGTGGCTTTTTGTCAGGAAGTTTAGCATGCATGTGCCTGGGGAAGAGTGGTCCTGTATTCAGAGCAACCTGGTCTCCTCCATGCACCCATAAAATGGCGTGTAATATCGGCCAAACGTAAAATTACTCAGTCTGTGAATCTATTACTTTGTGCGTTCTAGAAGATGTTTAAGGCTGAAATGAATTTTCACCATGATTGCTTTCTATTTATTATTTTTTTTTATTACAGATGGTCATCTGTGGCATCTTGGGAAGAATTTCTCTCTGTTGGACCAAAAGTCACAATGACTGGAATCGGTTTTTCGCGTTGCAGTGGCAACAGCCGGGACGGAAATATGCGTTGACCAATGAGTTACTGCAAAACGTGGATACACGTCCAGTTACCAACAAAAAATTGCCCAATTAGCGAAGCCTTTCAACACAAGGTCGTCTCTCATGCCCTTTGGGTCTACACTTCTCGCGGAGACAAGAAGCTTTCGGTCTGTGTAGGGCAAAAATATAGCTGAATAAGGCGGTGTGGTTAAAGTAATTTTACCGGTTTTGATTTCCTTTGAAACATACAAAGCAAATGTATTCGAATTATGTTTGAAGATCTTCATGCTTAAGGTCACAACTTGTCTGCATTTTATTGTCAAAAGCTCTTGGCAACAAAAATTACGATGGATGAACATATATCATAGCATTATAACCAAAGTTATAATTATAAGTGTTTTATTTGGCTTTCGTTTTTTCATTCCTATCGGTTGACAATAATTGACACAATTCTTTCCTGAATGGTGTAGGGACATGGTAAGAAAAGGTAATATCGCAAAGATATTCTGTAGGTCAGTTTTGAAGGAATATTCCAATTATCTGGCTTCATGATCATTCCAGGTTATCTCGGTATTTCGCTCCACTTTAAATGTGGTTGGGTAACGTCTACCAGTTAGTTTTTGAAAACGCATTTGTGAAATATTTCGTCCACCTTGTGTTGCATGATGTAGCATAATTTATCTATGAGCTATCTGTAGGCATTGTAATGAGCGTGTGTTCCCATGGTGTTACCATTTATCAGTTTTGTACTGATTTTGTAAACAATGGGACATATATAGCAGGCGTTTGTTACGTAGACAATGTAGGCCTGAGAAGAATGAATGCCCTAGACATGGATCCTTTGATCAAGTAATAAGTTAGCATTCAAGGCAAGAGAATCTGAAGAATAGTTCTGTGTAAAATTTGTGAAATGCAGTAATATTTTTGAAGGATGCAATTTTTTATTGTATAGACTGCCGAAGTAGGGCAACTAAACGTTCCGGATTTAGCCATCTTTGTTGAAATGAGGTTGCAGATTTTGTGGAAATTCCTGTTTCTTGGGGTTGTCTAAATGTATTCATTGTCATCTAAGAGCCAATCAAGGAATCACTTCATCCATGCTGATTTTGAGCATGAATAGAGATTGTCTATTCAAGGAAATCGTTTAATGTCTTTTCCATGTGTATCCATGTAGATGCCTTTGTCCCCGGTGAACGCGTCAGTGCCAAGTGGCACAAGGCGATGTTTCGCCGATAATGATCGCTGTAATGACGAAGTCAAAAAGATTGAAACGGAAGTATATGTTGGAATGTGTTTATGGTGTAAGTAGATTCCAGTACTTATTTACTATTGTGTTAATACTGTCATTTTAGTTGTGGTTATCAAAAAGTCTAATTCAGATTTCGGGTTTCACAGATCATTCTGTTTCAAACACAATGGTCTCAAAGATGGAAGTTAATATGATACCGTGGAAAGAAAAAAACTAGCAAATGTTGTTTCTTAGTTGAAGATTTGGCATTTTGATACAATAATCACATGACAAAGAGGAAGTAGTCATGTATAACAGTATAAATTTAATTCAAACGAAATTAGATAAATAAAAGGTAACTCGAGACCATCAATATAGGACAAGCCGTCATCCTTGTTTTCTTCCGATTCACCCAGTCGCTTTTATAGTGTACACTGGCCCTAATTATTGACCTGCACATTTGAATTGTTGAGATATTGTATATATGAATGGATGATATGTTAGTAAAGAGTATACAGAGATGCAGAATGTACTGTGTTCATGTGAATAAAACGGTGTTTTCTTTATCTGAGTCTTCCTCTTTCGTATTTTACTGATTCTGTCAGTTGAATCAATGGCAGGCATTGTCTCAGCGCGAAGTGAGTGTAACAAATGTGATTTGGGTGATCTTCACCCTTTTCACTACTTGTAGGGCCCTGAAGACAACACGCTGTCAAACACGATCGTCCGTATTACGTTGCAGATCACTTGCCCTCCAGCAATGCGGTGTGTATGTCTGTCTTTACGACGTGGAGACGTCAGTAACCTGCCAAAGGCCGGTGTTTCCCTACCCATAAAACTAAGTCTACTCAAAAGTCCAGTTCACATGTTAGTTAACAATTCACCGTGACGTAACTTGACGTCGGACGGTAAAGCTGTCGATGTTATTTTGTTGGGCTTGCCAGGTTGTGTTACTATACGAAATCTCTGCTAGTTATCATATGATACTGTGTTTTCACAGTGTTTAATCGCTGGGACACACGAAGTAGGGGTTAGCCTCGATCTTCGTCATAGTTTCCCATTCTCTCGGCTTGTGGGGCCTTGGGGCCATTAGCAATGTGCAATCTAACAGTCGTTGGAGGTCACTTGTTATCCCCTAATCCTCGGCCGAGGTCGAGTGGTAGAGCGTGCTAGTGCAGAGCAATGACCCAGGAGCTTCTCACCAATGCAGTCGCGGTGAGATCAAGTCCAGCTAATGCTAACTTCCTCTCAGGTTCTTTGGTTGGAGGGTCCGCTAGCAACCTGGTCGTTGGTTTCAACCGAGCTCTGTCCGGTTTCCTTCCCCGATAATGTTATCCACCGACCGCCGTCGCATAAGGGAAATATTGTTAAGTACGGCGTAAAACACCAATCAAGTGAACATATAAATAATATGGTGTGAAGATATATTTGTCTCAAGGGGGAAAATTCGTTTGTAATGTGGCAAAGGTCCATGGTTCTCCAGCTCCAGTTCTCTCAAAGTTAGTATTTTTGGTTCCTTGGAAGTGTGAAAGGTTTTTGTATTGGACGAAAAAGCCGGTGGCAGTTTCATCGCACTGCACCTATTTGGATGCGATGTCACAGACTTTTTGTTATAGACTCTGCTTATTATTAACCATCCGCAGTTCATTATGTGGTTTGGCATCCTTCTCACACAAGTATGTTGTTCTTTGAACATGAAAACGACGACAAAAGTATTTTTTGACAACGCAATAATGGCGAATTGCGTATCAATGATACTGTCAGATGATCCACTACGCTTAGGAATATAGTAATTGTACGACGGTGGCCAGCATAATGGTGGGAAAACTAGCCAAAGCTCAAACTTACGACTGCTAGACCTCCCCGCGTACAACTGGAGAGGAAGTCAGCAAGATTTAGACCAGAAATCACAGCAACTGCATTGGTGAGAGGCTCCAGAGTCATTGTGTTATTCGGGCACGCTAAACACTCGTCAAGAGTGTCCCTGAAACATTGTTTGAAAAGTTTGCCAATTTGCCATCTAGAAATATTCTAGACATTTAAAACGCATGAAACTGCCTAGTTTGAACAGTATTTAGATATACCTCTCCATACGGGTGTGAGGAATTTCATGTGGGCCGGGCATGGGGAGATACGAATACGAGATGCGAATGTCTGGACTACAATAATGTAGTTAGCGCCATTAAAAACGCACGAGTAGAGCGTGCGGAGTACTTAGTACAAAAGAGACACCCTAATAAACTGTTGTGTCTTTGGTCTACTGCGTAGTTTGATGATGAATAAATAACATTGTTTTTTTTCTTGTACAAATGCACCACTGATGTATTACATAAGTTACAAATTATTAAACACTGCAACAGTTTACTTCGGTGTATCTTTTAGACTATGTTCACTGCACGCTCTACACGTGCGGATGCTAATAGCACTAACTATGTATATTGCACTCCCATAAATTTTAGGCCTTGCCTATTTTATTCATACAAATCAAAAAGGATTTTCTATGTCTTTTGTTCTCAGCAAGGGTACAAAGATTCTACAACTATTTTTGGAAAAAATCAGCGAAGACAATAATTTATTTTAGCAGAGATAACATTTTAGGCTAATGAGATGCGGTCAAATTTCCATCTGAAAGATAAGTCCACTGACATAACTTCGGACAAAATGCCTACCCTTTTACCTTTCTAACTAAATCACTATCAACGACTGACGAACTCATCAACATGTGACACACGTGATTATCAGATGATTGATCACATGCGTCACTTCAAGTGAATAAACATGTGATTATCACATGAAATGGGGCCCTCCGTGGCCGAGGTGATTGGAGCGCCTGCGCAGCTCAATGACCCAGGGATAAACAAAAATGGACGCCAACTAAGGAGTTCATAGATACGTATTTATTTATTTACTTAATTGATTGTACTCGGTCACCATGACCGAGGGGTTAGCGGGCACTGACCCAGGAGTTTCACACCAATGCGATCGCTGCCAGTTCAAGCCCAGCTCATACTGGCTTCCTCTCCGGCCGTAAGTCGGAGGGTTCGCCAGCAATCTGCGGATGGTCGTGGGCTTCCAAAGGCTGTGCCCGTCCCCCTCCCCCCACCCCCCACCCCCCACCCCCCACCCCCTAATGCTGGGCGCCGTCGTATAGGTGAAATATTCTTGAGTAAGGCGTCAAATAAACAAATATCACGTGTACAGACAGAACGCAAGGTCGCTCACACTGGTAGAAGAAAGTGATCTCGAATGAACTTCATGTAATCTTACACGAACAACTCTATGGTCACTGTTGGTCATGTAATGTCATTAAGGCCCCAAGTGAAATCTAGAAATACCCATGCCCTAGTCTCAGATTAAACCATTTCAGTCCCTTCGGTAAATGCAAAGAATTGGACAAAATTTCTGAGAAATACGGGATACACTTCATTCATCTTTAGGAATTCCTGAATTTTCAACCTGACATTTCTTGCAAAAGACAGGACTGACTTGTAAATACGAGTCTATACTCTATGCCCAAAATTAACATGGAAGGCTAGCTCTAAAACTTGATATCGCAAAATGCACGGATTTAATGCCCTAAATACACGGTCACACTCGAACATGACGCGGAAATTCCAGCCGCATGCATTCGATCTCCATCCACGCTGGTTCTGCTGTGGCTTCAAGTCTTGAGTGTTTTTTTCATGTCCCTGTCGATGAACATGAGAAAACAGATCTCAAACCAAACAGATGAGAGCTATTTCGGGATGATTATGGCGAAAACTTGTGAAGTCCAGTAATTTATTTATTTTTATTTGATTCAAGTTTACACCGTACTCAAGAATATTTGAATTATACGCCTGCCAGCATTGTGGTGGGGGGGGGGGGGGCGGACAGAGACTGGGGGAAATACATGGCCATCCGCAGGTTGCTAGAGGGCATTCCTGCGTACTGCCTCAGAGGTGGCCAACCAGAGCTGGACTTCAACTCACAGCGACCGAGTTGGCGACAGGTTCCTGAGTCATGCACTCCAGGTTTATTACATAAAACATGGTAAACGTTCCATTAATTTTGTATTTCATCTACAGTCAGTATTGTGGACGACGTGACTCTGAAGATTAACCCTTTATTGATCAAGCGGTTGTTGAAATTGCACACATGCAAAATCCCCTTGCATCAAAACTAGAAACCTTACGCTTCATGACTTCGGCTTAGCTACGAACATAATAGGTGCCGAAGTCGTGCATGAATTGCAAATGCACTTCCACAAAGGTTGTCACAGCTGGTTGTGACGCCTGCACACTTATATGGGATGATGTTCAGATAAGAAACTCTATGCTGATTTATATTTCAAGACAATTCTTGATGCAAATAATAGCGTGTTTATAAGGACTCTAACATGTATACAATATGTCGATATTTCGTGAAGTCAGATACTGGTTTTAGAAGAAATCAAACGATGCAAGTCCTCACCTTTTTTTTCATCACGTGGCAAACTGTCTTCCTAACTCAAGGAAGTGTATGAACCAATTGGACCTGAAAATCATTTTTTCATTTTTTATTTATTTACTTACTTATTTATATCCTTATTTATCTATTTATTTTGTTTTTATTTATTGGTTTACTTACTTGTTTTGTTTGTTTATTTTTTGTTTGTTTGTAAGTTTTATCTAAGAGGAAATTCGTTGAGCACCGTGTAAACAACGATTTTACATTTCCCCGTGGTTCACGCAATTGTCATAAAAAAGAAGTTGAATACGACCCAACAACTGTTGCAGTAAGCAACTGTGGAATAACACGTTCACGGAGCATGTTGGAATGATACGGAATTCCGAGATCTCGGCAATTTACCTGCAGTTAACGATCGAAGATTAATTAATGTGTTCCCATTAAACGTCATACGTACCTAATTATTACAGGTATTGTCAGACACTTCGGATAAATAAATGCGTAGCCGGTGCCCAACCCATCTCAATGCTTTTGTGCACAGGCTCTCGGCAGGGGATAGATACACCTGCAGGTTATCCTAATCACCGGGGTTTCCAGTTTGAGGCAATGCGGAGATGGAATGTTGATTGGAATTCTCTAACACACCAGTTATCACTGTGATTTCTCAATCACTTTGCACCACAGGCCATAATTTGTGTTTAACCCACATCATCGCAACAATATAAAAACTTTTCAGCCTGATCACTACAGTGAAAATACTGCGCACTTTCTTTAACTTTGACCCCCTTTCGCCCCTAATAGTGCAAACAGTGCATGTTATCTCCTCCTTCCCTCCACAAAATTAAGACCCCATGAAAGTGATGGAATTCTGCATCGCTAAGGTGTGCTAGGGACCATATACTTAACGTTTTGCGATGCCATCGATGAATCTGGATTGAATGAAATCGCGATTTTATTTGCATTTCGTGGAAGGTTGTCCCTGAAACTGGTTTTGTATTTTTCTAACTTCTGTGAGAGACGATTCGTGACGATTTTTGTTTTTCAGATTGTTTAAAGCTTTTTATTTGGACCTGGACATTTTCAGTTTCTGTTAGTTTCAAAAGTATAGGGACCAAGGAATGTTTCCACATGGTTTTTTTTTCTCGACTAAGGCTTAGTTTTCATTTGCACCCAATGTGACAAGTTTTCAATCCCGGAAGTTTGTCTAGTACCTTGCAAAGGACAGTGGTTTACTTCGGGTAGTCCGATCCCCCACCCCCAACTTCTTAAAACCTAAAGTGAAAAGTTCTTAGGGCCATAAATAAATAAATAAATAAATCAAAATATATATACATAAAGCTGCCACTTGAAGCAGGTCAGATTTCAGATGGAGGCTGGTGACACCACATACCCATATATAAAAGCCTTATTAAATTCTTTACTCTTTTATTGCATGTGTTTTTGTTAATGAGTTTGGACAACTAACTCAACGCCCCGTGAGTGTCCCTTAAGGTGTGTTGGAATCCCAGTAAAGGGGAGACAACTCTGTTAGTCTCTATACTTCCATCCCGAGCTGCCAGAAAAAGGGCACGAACTTTCACCGTTACATTACACTTATAACATTGAATATAAACATTCCCGGAACATATGGATTTCAGAAGGGCTTATTATTGCCAATTTAGCTTTATTACCCTACTTCCACGCCATTATTCCATAGAAGTGTTCAATTGTCTGTGGAAACTTCCAAGACGAATTCCAAGCCAATGTTCCAGATATATCTGGGTCTATTATACTGAACCATCAAAGAAGGATTCTAAGCATTATTTCATAGAAGTGTTTCATTGACTATTACAACAAACCATCTAAGAAGGATTCCAAGCCATTATTCGTCAGACGTACTTCATAGTTTGTTATACTAAACTAAAATGTATAAAACGGTTTTGAAAAAAAATTCCAGTGCAGTAATAGCAAGAGACATGTCTACGTTAACAACTTGTTTATTAAATATGTCGACACCATAGTATTTTGGCCTAAAATTTCCTCCATCACGAAAGTTGCATACTTTGCCTGATTATGAGAGCTCTGTTGATCTTTGAAGGGTTCTGTGAGATTTATTTCGAAGGTGGGGGTCATATGCTACTGGAAAATAATTTTTTATCTAAATCTGTGTAAAAAATTCAGTGGTATTTTCAGTGAAGGATTGGGCTTAAATGAATAAAGTGTTGTCTTCAAAATATGCTTTTTATAAGAATCTTTCCCTGTAGTTTGTAACTAATAAAACAATTCTCTTATTAGTATGTTATAAGTTTAACAGCTCATTTGTCTTCTTGTTGTTCTCCTCGGGAGTTTTAAATTCTGACATGTATATTTTCCTCGGAGTGATAAAATGTGGTTACATCCCCCAGGATGTACATTACTGTTCCTGTCACAACGACCGCAACTAGTCGCACAACACGTAATGAGTTAACAACAGAAAATTATTTCCTGTGTATTAATTTAATCATCGTATTAGAGAGGACATCAGAAATGCCCTAATTGGAGTAGAGCCGCGATGGGTGGCGCGTAACTTAAATGACAACTGCATACTGATCTATCTGAGAATTTTAATCAATTATATCGTCAAAAACAAGTAGAAACAGTCTCTATGGCGATGGTTTGGTTTCCATGGGAACTGACAGGCATATTTGAGGAGTATCTGAAATGACAGGAGCTTGTGAATTAGACGAACGCCATGCCTTCGGATCATCCAGACGTAGAAGAAGACGTGGACTTCGTTCACATGAACAACGCCATGGAGGCTGAGGTTCTCGGTGAGTTATACATCAGAACGGGGAAATGAACGAACACGAATTTATTTATTTACTTGACCGGTGTTTTACGCAGTACTCAAGAATATTTCACTTATGAGGCTGTGGGCAGTATTATGGCGAGAGAAAGCCGGGCAGAGCCAAGTGGAAACCCACGACCATCCACAGGTTGCTGGCAGGGAACTATGTATAGACAACGACAAAACATCAAGAAGATAGTGCATGTAGTGGGAAGTTAAGATAACGTACTGACTAGAGCATTTCCTATGAAGAAATTTTAATTTCTGATTTTTGGTTTCGTGGGGTTTCCTATATAGCAAGTGTCAAACTAAATGTAACAATTTGCAGGTACAAAGAATGAAAAATATATACGATTTAACGGTGGGGATATAAATATTTGTGACACCTTGAGAATTATCTGAACAAGAATATCGGATATCGTCGCCGTGTATCAAAAGAAAATAGGATGGATTCGTGGAAAAAGAAGCAGTCATCATTTTTCATTGATGACGGAAAGACGCAAGGAATGTTCTAGGTGGATGAATTAAATAAGTATCCCAATAGTATACAATTTTAGTTCAAAAACATAGATGAGAATTTGTGTGATATGCACCATTTGTTAAGATTCAAAACATAGGTGTTTCAGCAGGTTTACAGAATAGATTGAGAACTTTTGCTTAAAGTAAAATTAGCACCCTAGTACATCGCAATGACCTGTGAGCCACTCACCAATGCAGTGAGTTCAGTTCCAGCTCATGCTGATTTCATCCTTGGTCTAACGTGGGAAGGTCTGTAAGCAACCTGTGCATTTTAGTGGGTTTCCCCAGGGTTTCCTCCCACCATGATGCTGACCACCGTCGTATAAGTGAAATGTTCATGAGTACGACTTAAAACACCACGCAGTGAAATCAAATAAGTAAATCAAGAATCTGTGTAGCCTTTCAAGAATGAAATACACAGTTAAGAATTTGTGGACCCTGTATCATGTGTCAAGGGTACATATTTGTGTATCTGATAGCAGCTTGAAGTCGTACTCACGAATATTTCACTATAACAACGGGGGCCATCATTATGGTGCTAGGAATCCAGGAAAACCCACAACCATCGGCAGGTTGCTGGTAAACTTTCACACGTACGGCCGGAAAAGAAGTTAGTATAGACGAGTGCATTGCTGAGAGTCTCCTGAGTCATTCTGCTACGTTCTAGTTGGCTAACTCTTAGGCCACGGATGCCCCCTGTGGCAAGAGTAAAAAGATATAGCCATTAAAGCATGTGTAATCAACAGTACGCGTGAAGAGTAAATCACATTGGCACTGTGTGCCAAGAATTAAAGGTAATCTATATCTTTAGTCAAAAGTGAAATACATTTACAAGTGAGTTAATAGTGAAAAGGGCGTGTTAGTTTGCAACTGTTTAAGCATTTTCATGAACAGTTAAGTAAAACATAAATCCTTAATTGAGGTAAAATAAAGAGAGGCTGGATTATAGGGCCAACTCAGCTCATGCTGGATCCCTCTTCCGTCGTTCGTGGGAAGGTCTGCCAGCAACCTGTGGATGGTCGTGGGCTTCCCCAGAGCTCTGACCGCCGTCGGATGAATGAGATAATCTTGAGTACGGCGTAAAATACCAAATAAATAAATAAATCAATAAATAAATAAATAAATATCTGGCGAACTATCCACACTGCCGTTTCACTGTGGTTTTATTTTTAATGCTGTGGTATTTCCATTGTTTTGTTTTAGAAGGCGACCGGCAGGTTAACAACAAGAGCTTGGTCTCTTTAACAAGCCAGGAGCTCTTTGAGAACGCTTTGCGTGATATTCTCAAACAGAATACGAAACCAACAGGTGAGTGGCACGGTTAAAAGTAGTCCAGGTTATGTAAATCTTGCAGGCGCATGCGGAAGTTTGGATTATGACAATATAACTCGACGAAAACGTGTCACTCCAAAGGCGTGTACAAATGCAATGAGCAAAAGCCGTGACAAGAGCTTGATATCGTTGACTGTTTTCAATGGGAGGTTAACAAGGTCTCATATCTATCACAGCCTCAATTTGGGAAAATTTTTGGAATTCCCCGAACTGGACCTCATTGGTCAAAGCTCGAATAGTTGCAGCAATACAGGGCTTTCAACAATCTGAGCCACTGAGGCTACTGGATGGTGTTTAACGCAGTACTCTTAAGTTAAACTATTAATTAATTCACATGGCCACAGCCGGGTTCATTCATGGAGGAAACCGCATTTCCCAGAATAAACCACCTCCCTTCGGCTGGAACCTGCCAAACCTACTAATGCTGCAGACAAATCCACGAGACCCTGATTCGATTATTCGACGGCCGTTGTTTTTATGTACATATGTAAACAACGGTTGTTGTTCTTGCGTTGGCAGGTTGGTGTCGAGGCGAGCCACTGACTGATCGAGGAAAGAGGAAACAGCTGATTAAGATGTTGGTTTTGGTGTTCGTCCCCGTCCTGGCCCTGTGGTGTCTCTCCCTCCAAACGTTGTCTGATGACGTCAACGAAAAGAACGCCACGGAGAGGGTAAAGTTCATAGGTTGCTTTATTTCCATTACTATCAGGTAGCGCAGGTTACACCATCCTTTAACAGACAGCAATCGGGTGAATCGGGTGAATGACTCTTCGGTTCCAAGCTGAATTGACCATTACTTTCTGATATTGTGTGAGTGATACATTACCGCCTTTCCTACAAATCGTCAGGAATGAAGATTTAACAACACATCTCAGGAAAGCTTCCCGATTTAGTTCATGACATACACACCGACATTTGGAATTTTCATTCGCGGTTTTGACCTACTCATGTTATAATTTTCGAATTTATTTAACGACACTTTATCGACAATGTGATGGCGTGTATTTTATTATATAGCTTTTTGTTGGGATTTTTTTTAAAAAGCTGACACAAAGCTTGGTAACCTACCATGGTACCATATATCTTCATACATATCCACTAATGAGAACTGTGTTTCTTTATCTCGATATTTCTCATTGTTAATACATAAAACTTTTATCTCTTTGCAGACTGAAACGATTCTTCGGCTGAGTACAGAGTTGGGTGAGATCATCCATCGTCTTCAGGTGGAGAGAGATATGAGTGTGTTTTACTACAGTACGCTGGGTCCCGCCACCAAGTCCTTCCTCCTCACCGAATACGACAAGACGGACATCGCTCTGCTCGACCTGTCCCGATGGCCTGGGGACTTGGATGTCAACGGCCGACCTGAATTCTCCTCCAAGGAAGCATTCCAGCTGACACTGAGTTCACAGAGGCTCAGGCTTGGTGCGGACGGAGAGGACATGTACAAGGAGATCGAGTTCTACACCTCCGCCATTACAGTTTTCATCCAGTGGTTATACGATTCCATCCGAGAATCTAAATACGGCACGATCTGGAAACCGCTCGTCGCTTATTTGAAGATCGTCACAGGGAAAGATGACATCGGTATTGAGCGAGCTCTTGGCTCCAACTTTTACGTCAAAGGGAAATTCCAGAGGGAATACGATTACCAATGGTACCTGCAGAAGTGCTACATGTCTAAGAACCAGTTTCGATCGGCAAAGAATTACTCGCCCATTGTGAAACCCGTGCTGAACTACGGAATCACCGTGGAAGGAGGGAACCTATCGAACCTAATCGAGGAGTTGAGAACGGAGATCATGATGAACGGCAGAAGCGGAGTGGAACCGTCCACCAAAAAGGGCCAGCAGTGGTACGACACCATGACCTTGTACCTTGAAGTGTTGCTCGACCAGCAGCTCGAGCTGGCCGACATTATCGCCGAGCAACTCACGGCGAACATCGACAGCAAAACCCAGAAGGTGGCCATCAGTGCCACTCTTCTCGTCCTCGTCATCCTGCTCTGTCCCATCGTCATCTTGGCCATGGAATCCCTCACCAGCGACATCCAGAGATTCGCCATCACCCTAGTCGACAAGACCAAAGAGCTATCCAGAGAAAAGAGAAAGACGGATACGCTGCTGTACCAGATGGTACCCAAGCCTGTCGCCGAGATTCTGAAGAGGAGCGGTGAAGTGGAAGCGGAATATTACAAGGCCGTGTCTGTGTTTTTCTCCGATATTGTCGGCTTTGCGCAGATTACATCCGAAGTGACGCCCATAGAGGTGGTCACTTTATTGAATAACCTGTACACATTCATGGACGGGGTCCTGGACCATTATGACGTGTACAAAGTAGAGACTATTAATGACTCTTACATGATAGCTTCCGGTAAGTATATCATTATTCAGTGGATTGGAGGTCGTAAAATATTACTTTTGCTGAAGCTTAAATCCATCATCGTACCTTCCCTCCAAGCCTCAAAACACATTTCTAAGATCAAGGGAAAGGTCAGAATCTGTCAGATTGTGCAATTTAGCCAAAGGCGAAATTCTAGGTCTTTACCGTAATTACGTTATTTGTCAACACAGTCGGTAAATCTTACAGCCATACAGAGTATAATGATAACACATGACGAAACTCCAGGGGGGTCCTGGCTGACTGAGTTCCTTGAAGTGATGACTCCGTTTCAGGCTTTTCACCAATGAGGTGGCATGTTCGAATCCAGCCCTTGCTTTTTTGGCTGCAGCTATAAATCGAGAGTTTTACCAGGTATCTGGCGAAGGTATGGGATTTCCCTTACCCGTAAACCTGATGCCAGGCATAGGCGTTTAAAAAGCCTTAAGCCCGGCGATAAGCACCTATCAAGCAATGAATTCTTTGATAATGTCAGTTAAAATAATGAGAGAGAGAGAGATATCTGATTATGAGTTAAATAGCTTATGTTTTATTCCCCAAAGGCATCAACACCAAATCGTATGATTTGCAATCGCACTACCGTCCAAAATACTGTCCAAGAAATGTTTTGAACCCATCAGACATGGAAGATAATGTGTGGTAAGACTGTAAAGTATGGTTAATTGATTGCATTTTATCCGGCAGAAGTATGCATTTTTCCTGCAGCGGCTGAAGGACTGATAACGCTGCGTTGTCATGGTGTCAGGTGCTGCTTTTTAAACATTCACCGGAACAGTTAGGACAAATATAAAGGAGTACAGCATAGAAAACCTATAAAACCCTTGCTGATGTCAATTAACAAAGGGACGGATGTCAGTGGTTAGTGTGGCCATTTACCAATTACCATACTGTTCTTGTTTAACTCGCCGAAGTTTTTATATCAC
Organism: Acanthopleura granulata; assembly: GCA_016165875.1. NCBI lineage: Eukaryota > Metazoa > Mollusca > Polyplacophora > Chitonida > Chitonidae > Acanthopleura > Acanthopleura granulata. The sequence continues at coordinate 12,232,446 of JABBOT010000080.1, read as the reverse complement.
GTATTTCCAACAGACATCTAAGGGCGCCTGCAATGTGTTCATCTGTAAGTCATAAACCGAGGCGTCGAAAGCGTGTTGGCATGCTAAACGTGAATCAAAATAGGTGTTCCGGGTCAATAATCGCCATGACAAATATTTCAGAATTCGTTTGTTGTAGCCTTTAATGTGATATACTTGTTTTTTTTTTCTCAGGCCTACCGAAGCGCAATGGGGACAGTCACTCCAGTGAGATCGCCAACCTGGCGTTAGACCTGATCCGCCGCGTGAACGAGCGGAGGACGTACTTTATACCCTCCCGTCAGATCAGTCTGAGGATCGGTATTAACACAGGTAACCTATGATAACCTTACGAGACGCTTACATGCAGAAGTGAAAAATGAATGTATGTATGTATGTATTCTTGGGGATTTAAGTGGTACATAACAATTTTTCAGTCATATGACTAGGAGTCCTTAGAAAAAGTGAAAAAAGAGAGGGGTCCACCATTTTCTTAGGATTACGTTAAACTGCGCATTTTCTTGACGCCTTCCATTAAAGTCAGAGTGGTTGATGCAAAAACAGTTGGAAACAATTACTGCCTATTAATTTGAGAACGTTTCGGAGACAGTGCCACAAGACTTATATTTTGTGATATTTTAACATTTCCCCTTTTACTTCTCTTCTCGAGGACCGGTTGTGGCCGGTATTGTGGGGTCTAAAATGCCGCGATACTGCCTGTTTGGAGATACTGTCAACACTGCCTCTCGAATGGAGTCCAACGGCCTGCGTAAGTATACAGAAAGCTCACTACGGCACCTATATGCATACTGTGCTTTTTTCACCTCACACACATTCAAATCGTCTGCCAAACTCTATCATCTAAGAAAAACAAAAGTGGCAGAGTCGCTACTGCTTTATTATTTAATAAATAATTTATTATTTCATGTCAGATTGTTGCCAGTGGCATTAAATGACAAGTAAACAAGGAAATATTTCTCATAACTTTTCTTGACAATTCTTCCACAGCGAACCGGATCCACATTAGTGCCACCACTAGGGCAGCACTCTTAAAGCACGGTGGTTACGTGACACAGTGCCGTGGCACTATCCCTATCAAGGTGAGCATTGGTCAAAAGACAGAGCCTGGTACCTTACCATTGATTTATTACGATAGTTTGTTAAAAGTCATGGCTACACGACGTTTTCAGTAATTCTAAACCAGTGACGTTTAATAGGCCTACATTGCTTTTATCATCACTGGATTGTCATTATCGAATTCTGCGTTAGTGATGATGCCATTGGGTGTGTAAGTTGTTAGTTTTTAAGCATTTACATGGACACTCGGAATAAATCCCTGACAGAGGTGGGCTAAATTGATTCATTGCCAGATTTCATCGGTTAGACCTATATTGACCATTTGCCGACTTTCACACTGAGTCATCTCTGCTCTGGCTGTAATCCTATTCTCTATGTTGCAGTCTTTTATAGCGACCGTTATTAAGCTCTGGTAAGATCATACAAACCGCTTTTGCGTTTATTTTGAACCATACTCGTTATCAGTAAACTACCTGTATTCAGTGGATTGATTCTTAGCCACAGACCTGCGTTTGCAAACAATGTCTCCCAAATCCCTAAAGTAAAGTTACTCACAGCCAGCCTGATTGTACTGTAAATCAGCAATGCTTCTCAATCTTCATAGATCAGTTGAATAATAATGATGTTATTGCTTTCCTCATTGACAGGGTAAAGGCAATCTGACCACTTACTTCCTCATCGGAAAGGGCGAATCCCACGAGGGTGCAGAAGGTGGGAATTCCCAGTGCCCACGTGTGACTGAAGAGTTACCAGGAGAGATAACCTGCTTGCCGGATTACCCCCCCAAAACCATGGTACCGCTGAAAAAACAGATCGCAGACGCGGCCAAACTGAGTGACGACATGACGTCCGACACAATGGAAGCTCCCGGTCCTCTAGCCGAGTACCCCGGAGACGCCGGACCGGATACTGTGGTCGAACTTAGAGAAGGGTACCATTACTAAATGTGGACTGTGACATACCCATACTACTGTGCATGTAGTTTAGGCTTGTACAAATTCCAATTAGGCTTACATTTGTATGAACTGAAAGAGTCCTTCCGTTGTTGAATTCTCAACACAAAAAACTGTTTAAGTCTTGTCACACGGCGAAATAAAGTTAGGATGAATGTATCTGTTTCACCCTATATAGAGAGAGGAGAGAGAATGTCGATTGTTGTTGTTTTTCGCGTGGTTATGCCCTAACGTTTCATTTCATAACCGAACATTATTATTTGGAAACTCTTTCTTGAGGCCATGTGTTAGACCCTAGAGAGGGGTTTGAGAATTTCAACATGGAATATTTCCAGTTGCTAATGCATTTAGTTTTGCGTAAACGGAAAGGCCGAGCACTACTTTGCCACAAATAATGTAGGCCTCCTGGTAACTTTGGTAGGGCGTTCCATGGAGACACCACACCAACTATAACGGTACTGGAGTCTGTTTTCTACAGTCTGTAAACGCTATAACTCACCTCTTAGTCATCGAGCGTTGTTCGTGCATGTGAAAGTCGAAGTGTGTACCTATATAGATATACAAAGAGATGACTTTCGCCGTTATTTTTTGGCATGGGGAACTCGTATACCTCCTTCGGACAGCCTACAGTCCAAGACTGTGCAAGCCTTACTCTCCTCGTCTTTCCTGTAGTGCATCACACTTTCGCTATATGTGTACACATGAAACACTAACACGTAAGTGGGTAGGTCTGCCAGCAACCTGTGGATGGTCGTGGGTTTCTTCTGGACGGTGCTCGGTTTTCTCCCACCATCATGCTGGCCGCTGCAGTATAAGTGAAATATTCTTGAGAATGGCGTTAAACAGCAATCAAATAAATAAATTAAAGAAACACTAACATGTAGCTAGGATGCCAATGCACGGGCTTTATACATATTTACAGTTTGAAATTCGGTAGATGTAGTATTATAGTAAATTAATTGCATAAAAAGATAGTTAGTCGTGAAACATGCCCATGCAAATATCTACCTGGGTATGTAAAAAATTTACGTTTGCATATAACCGACTTTTGTAGATGTAATAAAGGAATGAAAACTCCCATAAGGTATTTATGCTGCTAAATAATTCTATAGCAGCCTCATGTTCGTATGGTCAATAGTTATGTGAGGAAGAACTCTGTGCAACTTAGGTTAAATCGCAGGATTGGAACTGTGAAGTAATAAAAGTTGTGTGATTTTCTAAAACGCCTTAAAATAGTGAATTTCAATGGTTGTCATTGTTTATTTCTAAAGATTGTAAATATATAGCCTTAAATCATAGCTTAATGCAGTGAAAGTATAACAAGTATAAAGTATTAACAAAAGTTTATTACATATTCATCAGCATTACCTTGTATGTAAACTTTGATGAAAATATCCTACACATTGACAACTAACGTATTGAGAACTATATATGTTAACTTTAAAAATAAATGTTTCTTACGACTCGTTATCATTCCTTACCTTTATAATTCAACGGGAGATCATTTGCCCTTATGTTAAATGTGATGACAACATAGCAATTTGAACAATTCTAGACCACTGATGTCTAGTATATCGCATTTAAGATCACTGCAATTTCTTTTTACCTAATTCTGCTTAAACCATGGTGCTACAGGGTGTAAGTTGTTCCTTCTTCAGCATTTAGACTGAACTGTTAGAATAAAACCCTCAATGAGGTAAACCGACAAGAGACCGGATTTCACCGGCAACGTGTGACCATTTGCCAACTATCACGCTGTCGTCGCTGCTCTGGATTTGCTCTCCATGCTGTAGTCGTTCATATTTAAATTGCCCTTTCCGTGATGAGAAGTGAAATATGTCTTTTCGCATGGAATGTACTGAACTCTGTACATGTTGATGCCAGGCCGATTGCTCTTGATTTTTTCGGTAACAAATCCGCCTACTTTCCCAACTACACTTAAAACACCTTCATACAATCAACAGAACTCCCAGAATCAGAAAAATAAGCAATTCAATCATGGGCGAACTTTTAGGTCATTAAGGTACCTTTGGTTCCGTAATTACCGCGAAGGCTCTTTTCGCACGAAAGCGGCAGCTTCCCGCACAAGGAGCCTAAACAAACTAAACGAAAGCATGACTCTCGGGGCCAAGTTGCAAGGTGCTTACCGTGTATAATAAGTGGCTGAAAATGAAAATGAAACCGAGACTATGTTTCATTAATCAATCCAAAAGCAAGTGTGTCAATGCTATAAATGTAATTATCTGCGTTCAGAGCCAGTCATCAACAGGGGAATTGCCCGCTGTCCTTGTTCGTGGGACATTCGTGGCAATAAGCGGCCAACAGCGCTCATATTGCCGTTCTCACTGCCAAATGTTCATTTAAGAACACTTGGCTTCTGCTAATATGGTGCACGTAGGAAAGACCGTTAGTAGCTTGCCAAATGTCACTCGTTTCCGCAGGGAAACTCCTGTTATCTCAGCTCAAATATCTATAACTGACATCGTGGAAGGAGAAACTTCTTGAGTGTGGCGTTAATGATTTATTTATTTATTTCATTGGTGTTTTATGCCCTACTCAATAATATTTCACTTATACGACGGCGACAAGGAAACCGGGCAGAGCCCACGACCATCCGCGGGTTGCTGGCAGGCCTTCCCACGAGCGGCCAGCATGAGCTGGACTTGAACACACAGCGACCGCATTGGTGGGAGGCTTCTGGGTCATTACGCTGTGCTAGCACACTAACCAACTGGGCCACGGAGGCTCCCATAGCGTTAATGAAGAAAAAAATAAATAAATACATCATGGTTATATGCGACATATCAAATACAAATATAAAAAACACAATACAAATTTCCGTGATTTACATACTACTGATTGATGAAAATTAATGAAGACAATACACAGGGTATACAAAAACAAGCAAAAATAATGCTACAGTGTTTATTTTGTAATGTATACACGTACTATCACGTCTTCCACAAGTCGTTGTTGTGAGCATTTGGGAAGGGAAGAGAGTAAACAACGGGAAATTATACGCTTAGCTGTTCCCGAACACTGCTGTCATGTTCAAAATAGTCAACAGACATATCATTACCTACTCAATAAGATGGTTTTCGAAAATGCCAAGATTACGCTTTCCTCCATGATATATTTCAATGCACATCATGTTATGATTTGGTTACAATAATACCTGGCAAGTCCCATAGAGATAGTATAGTCGTGTTGACCGGTTATTCATCAGCTCATTCTAATACGAATCAATCACTGAACATATGTTGTTCAATTATCCCAGATTTAGGTAACCTATGACAATGAGTCGCCCAACGAAGCCTGGTCGATTATTTAGTAGATTTATCAATTGCTATGGCATTAGAAATGATGGTTTGTTCATTGGTAGGCCACAATGCCTTTCAGTAAGTCAGTTCCAGCTTTAATGAAGGAATGTCCAAATATATTGGCCCCCTCTGTCATTCATCATTAGAACACAGCCAAAACAAAGCCTTATTGGAATTGGTTCTCCAGAATTCGACTTATCCATTCATAACAGCACTTAAGATCCCGTTTGAGCTTTCCTGTGCATTTAAACACGACAGAAATCGCAAACAATGCACGTAAACGATTTCAGATAATGAGGCTAAGCTTTTTCCATGCGAAATGTGGCACTATTTCTGCCGCAAACTCAAACATTAGCACATATAGAAACTTACCACAAATCTCGCAGTTTATCCCATACACATACAGTATGATTTGTCACAAATTAATGGAGCACCTTTGTCAAATACAATATGCAATTCACCGCTTGCAATGCGAGGCATTTTTGGCCAAAATCCATGTATGTAATTTATCACCATACATGGCATCTTTGCCAAATACATGTGTGTCATTCACCACACTACAAAGCGCCTACATGTATGTTTGATTGTAATTCACCCCAATTCGGAGCACCTACGCCAACTACTTGTACGTCCTTTACCACAAGGCCAAGCACCTGTTTCCAATACACAAGTGTAATTAACCGGACTGCGGATCACCTGTCTCAAATGGAAATACATGCAATTAATTTACCATAGTGCCGACCACTGGTCAAAAATACCTGTGGTAATTTACCACAATTCGGAGTTCTTGTGCCATGTACATGTAAAGATTTATCACAATGCGAAGCAGGCCTCCCAAATGCATCTAGCGATCTGCCAACATGTCATAGTATAAAACCAGGAAATTATTTGATTCTCATCTGTACATTAGCTACCCGAAAACTCGCGAGAGCCTTTATTGTATGTGCACACAGTTCAACAAAACGCAAGTTTGACAAGCCATGTACTGCACATGGCTCGAGGCACCTTTCTAAAATCTCCCGCTGATTTCCTTGATCAGAGACCCATCTTGTCCAGTTCCCTGGTCATTTGACAGACAGCGCACGGCTCACAGAATGTCACCACAGCGCAGTCCTGGCAGATCGACCCCTGAAAAACACCAGATGTGAGAATTATAACAACAACAGTTTTCTGTCATTGAAGGATTTGATTGGTCACAGCTCTTACAATGAAACCGCTGGCTTGCTGCGACTATGGGGGCCTTCGTGGCTTGGTTGGTTAGCGCGCTAGCACAGGGCATTGAACCAGAAGCCTCCCACCAACGCGATCGCGGTGAGTTCAAATCCAGCTCATGCTGGCCCCACACTCCGGCCATACGAGGGAAGGTCGGCCAGCAACCTGCGAATGGTCGTGTGTTTTCCCGGGTTCTGCCCGGTTTCCTCCTACCATAATGCTGGCCGCCGTCGTATAAGCGAAATACATGTATTCTTGAGTACGGTCTAAAACACAAATCAAATAAATAAATAAATAAATAAATAAATAAATAAATAAATAAATAAATAAATAAATGTTGTGACTATGACGTTACATGTTCGAATCCAGCTGTCGCCGCTTCGAACGCACAGCTGATTTCAGTTCCCTGAAATCTCTGGGAATTCCGTTGTCAGTGACTTCGGTAAGACATCATATGGCGTGAAAAAAACAATCACAAATATAAGTACCGGTAGCATGTTTTGTTATGACTGACAAGATAGCGCAAACTTCGAAATATTACGACAATCAAGCTTTCAGGTGACTTATTAAGAACTAGCAAGATATGACTCAGGTAAACCCAGTTGCTTTTCCACGCACGGTAGCCCTTCTTTTCCAGTGACTTCATGCATGACGTCATGTCGCGAACTTAGCATCTGCTTTTCAAAATCAACATCTGAGAACTTGTAGTGATGTCATGCCCTAGATCACTGAGAAAAGAACGGCTCCATTTTAGGAACACGAACACTTGCACGTGTTTAAACGGAGTGCAATGTGGCCGTAATGCTTCTGGCTTGACATTCATGCAAAACGAACACACGCTCCAGGGCGAGATTTGTATCTCAACAGATCATTAAGCTGATTTTTGCAGGTCAGTGCTGTCATACTGAAGACAGAACACTCTGAGGAGCGGAACTTTACATTACATGAATTGCATCCCTGCTTTCGGATATAAATTTTAACTAGAGCCCAAGGGCTGTGAAATGGGCCTACTGTTCTTCGTCTAATTTTATTCTTCTTGTAAATATAGAGAACAGTTGTCTTCCAGTACAATTCGTTGGTCTTTTCCACGCACAAAGTGCCTCTCCGTTATTGTGTCCGTAATGGGGGACCCGGCATTAGCACTTCGCACTATTTTATGTCAGTCTTTTTTTCCCCAGCTCGTGACATTAGTCTAAAGAGAATGCATTGCACTTGAACGTCGTGTTGTGATATACTGTAAGACTGTAGACATTTTACCTAACAAAATTTTGCAACTAGGCCCTTAACATTGCTATTTGTTCGGTTAGTGTAAGGATCAACTAAGTTCAAATTAGCTTCATTATTTTTACCATTGCTGTATGTGGCAATAGGGCAAGGCAACACATTATAATACAATACATGTTTATTGTAAATTTTTGTCAAGCTTGTATCGGGGAAAATTTTGGGCCCGATGTCAGCTGGAGGCTTTAGACCGTACGAATATACCATCACTGCTTGTAACTGGTGAGAGGCTTCACCTAAATGTATTTTGTCATCTGACAACTAGCACCAGTTGATTGTGGTTTGAGGATTGTCAGCTGACTTGAGACCTTGAACAGAATCACTCAACTGCTAACACCTATGTTATGGGAATTTACTGTTATGCAAAATCCCATAGCAAAAAGCTGATCAACAAATGTAATACAGTCATATGAAATGCATGTGTGCCGAAATTACTCTCAAATGAAAAGAAGTAAATTTTTTGAAAAAATTTACAGATTCATCATTCAATATCTGAGCTAACAGTTATTTCGTAAATTAAAACTGTTAATTTGAGTCAGACACTTGGTTTGTTAGGATGGGGAAGGGCACTTTCAAGAAGCATATACATGTACATAGTGGTTTCCTTCCACCATAATGCTGGGCGTCGTCGTACAAGTGAAATATTCTTGATTACGACGGAAAACAAATAAATAAATAAATGAACCAAAAATCACATATTTCTCTAACACTAAACATTTAAAATGTTATGAAGCTGGCCAACACTTTTTTCAATACAGTGTGAAGGTTGCCCACAAATCTACAAATGTTTCAGGACATTTATTTAATAATATGCTCATTAAAATTCTGTAATAACAACAAACGTCTACAGGCACTCATATGCACGGGACCACCGTGAAGGCAAAGAGACAAAAAGGCAAAAATTTTTTGATTCTACGATGCGAACGTTTCAATATATCAAGGTGTTCATTAGCAGCCGGCAGGCGGCGATTTTCGGCGGCTGTAGGTAACAAAACCGACGCCTACCAAAGCTGATTAGAAAATAAAAAGCAATATGCCGTTGTTGTTGTTTCGCTCTTACGAAAGAGATCGCTTGTACCTTTGATTTTGTCACTGTAAAAACCTCATTTTCACACTGTGCTATCTCTTGTGTTTATTCTTCAGAAGATTATACTTTATTTCCTGTGACAAATTTTATTATTTAATCCTCTTGAGATGTTGCTTGCCTGTTTTCCAATCGTGAGCGACACTTCCTGTGTGACTTGTACATTGCCTAGAAATTTGCACAGGTTGTAAATGTCACAGGCAAGGTAACAGTCTGATGTTCTCGGGCAGTAATCCAAGGGTTCAAGGTCGGGTAACTTACACATTATTCTTTATTTAGACCATTTTATTGACTACGTATACTCTCGATGGAGGCAAGTCAGGCCTAAATACAATTAGGAACTGTTAAATATATCCATGTAGGTCATCTAGATTAGGAAGGCTACATATGCTACTCCAGGCGGTCAAGTACCAACCGGTATGTGACATTTACCGTTACCATCCTCAAAATAGCACAAGCGCATTCAATAACCTTCGGGACACAAAACTAAAAGGATAATAAATGAAAACACCACTCTGGCGATTCTCACCAATAGACCCATAAAAATTGTACAGGGTTAACGCGGTATAGTTACCTTTATTCCGAGTAGTGTCCGGATTTTAATCCGCATGGCTAAGAGACCTCCAGGTACAAGACAACCCACCCCGGGGAATTCCCCGATCCTATTGGCCATGTGACATTTCATACAGGGCCATAGAAAGGTGCCGAGCAGACCTGAAATTAGGCAGTAACAAAAACCAGGGGTAAAGTGCGCGTAGTGGGCCATAGAAAAGTGCCAGACAGGCCTAAAATATCAGACAGTCACAAAAATCAGGGATAAAGTTTGCAAGGTCGGCCATGGGAAGGTGCCGGAGAGACGTAAAAAATGCGACAATAACAAAATCCAGGGATAAAGTTTGCATGGTGGGCCATAGGAAGGTGTCAGACAGACCTGAAAAAAATCAGACTAACAAAAATCTGAGGTAAAGTGTGCATGGTGGGCCATAGGGAGGTGCCAGACACACCTAAAATTTCAGACAGTAACAAAACTCTGGGGTAAACTGTACATGGTGAGCCACAGGAAGGTGCCAGACAGATCTAAAATTTCAGACCGTAACAAAAATCTGGGGCAAACTGTGCATGGTGGGCCACAGGAAGGTGTCAGGCAGATCTAAAAACAGGACACTGCCTTTGTTCCTCCCACCAGGCAGACCTAAAAACGGGACACTGATCTTTTTCTTCCCACCAGACAGACTTAAAAACAGGACACTGCCCTTTTTCTTCCCACCAGACAGACTTAAAAACAGGACACTGCCCTTTTTCCTCCCATCATAACTCAGGCCACCGTCGTGTAAGTGAATTTTTTTACAGCGTGAAAAGCCAATCAAATAAATACATTAAATAAAAACAGGAAGATAATGTGTGGTCATAGCAAGGAGGAACTTGCATATTTCTTATGGGTCTTGACATCAGGATAGAAAAGTCGTACATAGATCAAATGGGAATGACACTAGTTTATGTATTATAGCTTCTGTCACGTCACATTCGGGCCCCTATCGCCCATGAAGAGGACAACTTTATAGATGAATGATGCGACTGTTTCTGGTATTCGCAGCTGCTGGTGGGGGAATTGGGGGGGGGAGCTCTGTGGTTTATGCAGCTCTGGAGTCACTCGAATACAGGTATCGCTGCTTCGACTGTTGCCTAGTCAGGTGGCTATTCACTCTGGAAAATAGGCTTTCCTCCTCCTATAGCTCCTATTTATTTACCTGGGAGTAAAAAGTCCTTGAGTACAATGTTTTACAATAATCACACAAACAAATAAATACAGTGTTCCATTCCGTACTTTACCAAGTTTTCCGACTGTAATTTTACGGCTTACTTACAATGTCTTTTATTTTCGTAACAGCCACAGATATGCGTCCCCCATTTCCTCTCGCACATGGCGTTGTCAATGGTAGCCGGGTTCATCTCTCGCTCCATTGCCAGGTTGTTTTTGACCTGTGCTGACGGTTGTGACGTCACGGTGACGTTGTTCGACATCGTGGGGGTCTTCAACAGAGCCTCGACTGCTGTGAGAGGAAAAAGTACCAAAAATTGAAGTTGTGTTATTTCCAAACATAAAGCGTTTTCAAGGAATGAATGGCTGTATATCTTTAAGCATGACTTTACCCTTACCTATTTATTTATTTATTTATTCCATTGGTATTTCACGCTGTGCTCAAGAGCATTTCACTTATACGGCGGTCGCAACCTTCATCAAGGAAGGAAATAGGGCAGATCCCCGGAGAAAGCTACGCCCATACGTAGGTTACTGGCAGGGCTTCCCACGTACGACAAGACAGAAAGCCAACATCAGCTGGCCTAGGGTTCACAGCGACCATCCGGTTCATTGTATTGCGATAGCGCGCTAATAGCCTCCGCCAAGGAGAACCCATACCACACTGCCGCATCGATAAGACATATGACGTGATCACAACTCGGTGTATCTGATGAGAGTTTGTCTAGGCAGGTTAGCTAACCATTTAAAGCATAAACATTTGACCTTAGGTTTTGACTTCAGATTTTGAGAAATGTCGTCCCTTCCTAGACTATTCGACAGACACATATTTGTTCATAACTTTAGGGATTTCCTCGATTTTTTTGGAGGGGGGGAGGTTGGTTTGGGTAGGAGGGGGATGTTTTTATTTCTAGTTTTCTTTTGGTTACTTTTTTTGTTATGATGATGATAAAAATGACAAAATATATGCCAAAATGATTCTTGTCAAAACAAGTACACATGGTAATCTCGTCAGCATGATCTTTCTCCTAACAGTACACAAGGTAATACCTTCAGTTCTGAATTGATATATCTGACCGTATAGACTTGTCATTAGGGACCCTGAAATAATAACAGTGAGGACATTTTTCTGCACCAGCATGTGACGCAGAATTTCTCATCTCCAAACCCATATCCAATATTAAAAAGAGTCTGTACACAGGCATTGATGCTTTCTTATAAACAGGACATGCTTCTCGAGATTCGTTGCAATACCAACAGTTTCAGTTTTGTAAGCCTCAGATGAAAAAGTATCTAACTGGAGAAGTTTCATTAGCATCAGTAAAAACGCTGAACACCCGGGCATATGCTACATCAGACCACAGGAAGTGACGTGCCGAACTGCACGTTTTTTCCTAACATAAACACAGATTTCTATTTTTCTAAGAAGATAAGTAACTGATATATGTATTACACGCGTATCTCTGTGCCATGGAGCCACCAAACCAATATAAGTATCGAGGCTATGCATGGGTCCCCTTTCCACCCACAACGGTTAATATAAGTTTCTTCATGACGCGAGCGCCAGCTAGGGTTAACTTATATGCACTGGACTGCACGTTCACAGACCTAGTTTTACATTCACTACCCCGTCACTCCCTCCCTCCTCCACCACCTTTCCCCACATACACACCCGCACCCCAACCAATTTCATAACAAGAGCTATAGGCCTGGGCGTCGACACTTTCATTCGTACACCAGGCGTTAACCAAAAAATAAAGGTGAACTATTGGCTTTTCCCATCCAGACAGACCACTTGACTAAGGAAATCGCGTTCACAGCCTATGTTGCAACATTACAGATCTCGCGATATAATACTGGAAAAGCTGATCCAGCACCTGTCTCCGACCAAATTGGGCATTCCGGGTCAGTAATCGCAAGATCAGTTTTCAAAACGACAAATAACACAAATCACCAAATAATTAAGAAAGCATATAAAATAAAAAATGTAATAAAAATAAGGACGCACCGAGAATGCAAAAAATCTGCCAAGGATAAAATCCCTGCACTACAGACAAAGGGACAATATTCTGCATTTCTGTAGTGACTTATCTGACAGAGGTGAAGAGTCCTTTCCAATAGGAAACTCCTGTATAATTTAACCTAACAAAATTTAGCATTAATTGGTACAAATCAATGCATAGCTTTTTCCGTCAAGCAAACAAGCAAACAGGGGCTAAAACATAACCTTCTTGGCGGACGAAATATGTATCACGGCAGAACAGATGTAGGCCTAGGTAGTAACACAGCCTGATTTCTTTGATTGTTGGGTGCGTTTTCAATGTTCCTAAAAACATCAAGAGTCACCTCTGTCAGAGTAGTCTACATCCTCTCAGCTGAAGCTACTATAGCTTTCCACCAATGAGGTCGCGGGTTCGAATCCATCCTAAAAAGGTCAGGAGGTTTGTCGGGTACTGTGGTTTCCTCTGGCCTCTGCCCAAGTTTCTCCGTTTACAAAACCGACCGACGAGACTTCATTAATAAACATACAAATAAAAGAAAAGTGCTCGTCACTACAAATTCTCATTTGTATTTTCTTCCTTCTGTGCGCTTATTTCTTACACATCAATTTGTAACACCAGCACTCTGGAATCCAACATATCTGTAATTTTTCTTACCAAGTATTTACTTCTATGTGAATTTAAGGGGTAAATAATTCGGATAAACTGGTAGATAAGCCTATAATCTTGTGTGATCAAAATCTCAGCAGAGACCAAAAGTAAACATCGAGCGCGCCTGAAACTTCATACACGGCTTTACGAACGGCTCTGGTTGCCTCCCTAATCTCCGATCATTTCCATGGACATTTACAGCAGACATAAAACAGAGTCTCAGTGCCTGTCTATAATAACACTTCTGTCTGACCTAAGTAAATAACAAACCACAAAATGATAGTAATTCTGTAGAAAACGCATTCCGATGGGTTCTGCTGGAGGGAGGGGACGCGGGATGGGGGTGGGGGGATTGCGGCCAGCTGTGATGATCGACCAGCCTCTGGTGGTGCCGTACACCCGGACTACCCCGTCTACTCAGGCTACCGTAACCCCCCGTGTTACTGTTAATTTGTAGGTCATCTTGATTAGCTTAATGCTATCATTAGCAAAATGTCACAAGCCAATAAAATTACCTTCTCGTTCTTTTTTTTGGGGGGGGGGGACCGTGTGAGTAAAGCTCACAGAACTGCTCAGTGGCGACGATCCCTTTTGCTGCACCACGCAGTTATAGTACTGGTGCATTTGTACCTCCGTGGCGTTGGCGGGTATGGCGTGACAGCACAATCAGTCAGTCAGTGCATAGATCAGTTCTAGACCAGTGACGTCTAATACAATGCAATTATTTCATTTGCGTATATTTTTTTCATAAATGATAATACTTATTTAAAAAATTCTATTACAGCTTAAGTTACTACTGCTATCGTCTTTGCTCTGGTTTTGCTCTCCGTGCTGTATATTGTAGCGACGACCTAAGCCAAGAACATCCGCCTAGTATCCAATGATATGATGCCAACGGCATTGGGAAGATGGCCAGTACAAAGAGATTCCCGTTTATTATTCAATGATGACATGGCAAGCACATTGTGGAGATGTCCCGAACTCAGCATATCCGCATAGTATCCAGTGACAGAAGGTTCATTGTTTAAGTCTTTAAGTATTTCACTAAACAAGTCTGCGGATAACCCTAAATCTAAGATGTCCCATAATGTTCCGTAATGAACTCTTCCCTATATTTTCACCACTTTTGTATGTGATTGGGGTGAAACGCCAAATTCAAAAACTTTCCCTTATACGACGTCGGTTAGGTTAGTGAGTCGTGGAAACAGGGGGGTTCCCCAGTAAATAATGGGACCTTCGCAACACGGCCCAACTCACAAACGCTCTTACTTAAAGTCACAACCGTTTTAGCGAGAAGCGCCATCGTACACTTTCCATTTTCTTTCACAACAAATGGGATATATCAGACTCTTATGATTTAACCCGTCAGTGTCATAATATTTTTCCTATATAAGTTCAGACAATTTGCCTCATGACATCAGCGGGTGTAAGGCAGTGTGGACTGTTTTGTAAACTCACTAGTGAATAAACAAATCAAAGGAGGCAAAGAGGGGTCTCCCTATTCCGCATACTTAAACATTTGAGAAATGCCGGTCATATGTTAACGGCATCAATCAAATGTTTGAGTGACATTATAGTTATTCTGTCGTGCGGAACTACTGAACATTTCGTGTCATATGACTGAAAAGGTTCATGCCTCCGGTGACGGTATAATAGGAAACGGAATCGGTCTAGGTGATTGCACCCCGCTCCTCCCCACCTCCCCCTTCTGCCGTGGCGGACGTTTGGACGTAATGTAATCAGCTCTGCAGGTTCTTCACCACCTGTTTACCATACATGTAAGCCGACCTGGAATCGTATGGACTGTTGCTTCTTACCATTCTGCCTTAGAGTCTTCTTCACACAGTCTGGAGCCGTATAGAAAGGTTGTACAAGAAAAAACACTCGTCACGGGTTGGGTGGGTCACGGCGGTGAGATCAGCGGGTATTGGAGCAGGGCTACACCCACAGGGGTGTGCCCCGGGATTTCCCCTTGGGTCGGGCGACAGCTACTTTCTGTGTACACACACACAGCTGGTACAGATTATTGATTTCGGTGAGTGTATATCAGAGGTTTGTCACTGACGCCTATTTAATTACCGTAATCAGAATGCTATCAAAGGATGTAACCGGAAAGCGTGTCAAGGCAAGGGGTGTAACCGGAAAGAAATCTTCACCTTCATGTGCCTATATATTTCACTTGTGTTCACAGAGTTTGACATTACGCCTGGACAGTCAGTGAGTAGGTAAAGTCCTGAAGTCATTTGCATGAAAACAAGAAAGTTTCTTCAGATCGTATTTTCCAGAAGGCAAAATATTCCTTGCACGTGAAGTACGTTATATCCCCAATGTCCGACAGTGTTTTCAACAATAAGTAAGTTTCAACGAATAAGATAGAGAAGATGTGAAATAAAAGATCAAATATCCATTTTTCGGTTTATAGCGACATATATATAATATAAAAGTTCATTTAACGTGAATATAAAGCACATCTGACTGAGTCAGTCATAGGTAATTGAAGTAAAAACACTGAAATAACATGAACCGGTAGCAGATATTATTCAGTCGTCTGGGAAAATTTTGGTCACCGGTTAATGTTAGGTTAAGGGTATATGAATTATGATTATATACATTAATTTATAATCAACACGTGGTTTTAGATTCCCATAAAAACAAATATTTTAAACCCTTATTTTATTTTCTGAAAATTTTCAAAAAAAATTGGCTCAGGTGGGAAATTCGTGGGTCTAAGCCTACGTTTTAAACAACTCAAACACGCTGGAATTCAACTAATAAGAAGATGCCCTTCTACATGGATTTCCCCGCCTCTTCCTTAAAGAGGGAGCAGAAGGTGGGGGGTGGGGGGACAATAGTTAGCAAATCTGGAAAAGCCCAATGCATTGGTAGCTTAACAGACTACAGTTCTCAAGCTACATAACAAATATCTCCTTTACGCTGTGTTTCGCTCGTATAAGCGTCATTTATTTTGTGTGTCTAATCATGCAAGTTACAGTATTTCGGATAAAGAATGTCGCCTTAAGAAAAGCAGTTCTATAATAACATATGCTTGCCTTAACAATTTCTTTACTGAGACACACCAGTACTAGACTCCAGAAAAAATCAATCTTAGAAAGAAAAAAGAAACTGACTGTCTACTTAAGATAAACTGGGTTTTCATGATACATATAATACATGCCGGCCGGTCTGTGTATACAAGCACACCGCATGTTCTTAATTCTCCTTATGTCTAGTGCTTACCGTCAGGAGTTTGGTTTTTTTTTCTCCTCCACTTCGCCAGCTGTTAGGCAGGCACAAGCGTCACCATGTGGTGAAGTAAACCATCCTTCCGATCTGCGGAGTACACACTGTGAACGCTGGTCAGGATCCAGCCCGCCCTCAGAATGTACACGTTCTTCAGCTTGGATGAAAGTTTGATATAAACATAAAACCGAGTATGATGTATACGCTCTTGGAAGGATTGAATTCCAGCAAATGTGCGAGCCCAGCTCAGCGTAAAACAGAGCTAGTGCACAAAGTCGTGGTCCAAATTCTGCCCAGTTTTAAAGTGGTGTTACGTTTAAAGTTATCCTTTCATTCGGTCTGGGCCGTGGCAAGTGTGGTTGTACCCCAAGAAGAATTCATACTGGCATCTGTCTGTTCCTACTATCCTAAACTCTGTGCATGTGACCCTGCGCGGCGTTCTCGGAAACTGATGCGGAGCCAGAGATAGATGGAATCGGCAGAGTTCGGTTGTTTCCGGTATCTAGTCTCATACCAGCAATCTACTCATAACGGACTACTTTTTTACTTTTACTTATCCCTTCAAATATTCTCCCGCAGTTGAGGTAATTAAGGCGTATTTATATGCAAAGAGGGGGTTAATCTTCTGTTTCATTGTGCGTAACAATTTGTGTGGGCAGCGTTATGTTTAGCACGTAGACCGATTTACATCCATCGCAGACGGCAGAGGCCATAGCTTAAGCCTTGTCGACAGCTCTCTCAGCGAGCAAGGCCTCTGCCAAAATACCATCCTGTAAACATGCTGGCCACTATGCAAAAACTGTGTATGGAATTTAGAGGGTGTGGTATTGAGAGAAAAGTTATAGCGAGGCGCGGAAGAAGCTAAGGGAGGCTGACACTCGGTCACAAAAGTGCGGGGGATAACTGGCGGCTGATGTTAGGTGTTGGGATGCAGCAGACCGGCGAGGGAGTCCGGTGGCGTGGTGCTGGTGCTGATGGTGCGAGGGGGGAGGTCGCCCCCTGTATTGGGGGAACCCAAAACACCGCCAGTAGCAGGACCGTATAAACACAGTAATCGACAGAGCGGTTGTCTTGACGACTGTGGTTTAGAACGTGCCCCTGGTGAGCAGAGATAGCCGAGCAGACGTCAAGAGGACCGAATTAAAGATTAGTATAGTCACGGGCCAGTTGTTCTCAACTATACAAAGTTTTATTGGCCTTCTGGCCATGACAAATGTAACGTGTTAATTTGATCGAACTGACAAACGTTTACTCCAGTTAACGTAACACGGGTATCGCGTATCAGCGTGGGAATCATCTTTAGATATTCTTTATGTGAGCAAATCTTCCTTTCAGTTCACCTCTGTATTTATTCTTAATTTACATCTACAGACTGGGGGGTTCGAATACAGATCCTGCGAGGATTTCTATAATAATAGTGATTGAAAATGGCGTGAGGAACTTTTGTCGAATACTCGTTTCATATATATTGATTGATTGCGTCGCCTTTGTTGTCATATAACGGCTTTCAAACTTATTTCTTCTTAACGCATTTTCACTTTTTTTACATAGTCAAGTCTTTTACGTGTAAAATTTATAGAAACGTACCGACCACCTTCAAAGTTATTCATACATATAGAGACAAGGCCACCGTATGTGTGCAGTTTTTCTCAAGAATATTTCATCTATTCGACGGCGGCCAGCAAATATAGTCGGAGGAAATCGGGCCAAGCCGGGGAAACCCATAACCATCAGTAGACTGATGGCGGACTTTCCCATGTAGGAGTACGACCGGAGAGGAAGCTCTCATGAGCTGGTCTTAGGGCAAATATTTATGAGTGATGAATTGTATTCTGGTCAAGGTAACACTCTGCTGTAATCCTCTTTTCTTTTAAGGAATAACAGTTTTAGTTCCTCCGGCGGATTGCTCGTCATGCGATTTCAAAGTGTTTCATAGTTATAAATTATTAAGTTATTAGCGTGCACTGACAACACTACATAAGTCAGCCTGAACTGGAAGCTCTTTTGTTCTTTTCTGTAATATTTACTTGTATTGATTGGTGTTGTATGCCGTAATCAAGAATATTTCACTTGTAAAACGGCGTCCAACATTATGGTAAGAGGAAATCGGGCAGAGCCCTAGGGCAACCCACGACCATCCACAGGTTCTTGGTCCACCTTTCACATCGAAAAGGGAGCCATCTGGAGCTGGACGAACTCACAGCCATCGCTTCGGTGAAAGGCTAATGGGTAACTGCGGCGTGCTAACGATTAGGTCCATCGGAGGTCCCGACTGTATTTAAACACATGCACTGAAGCAGCAACTAGATATATGCATGTATACACCTCACACGGAGCTTACAAATATCCTTACTTAACTGATGTTTTATTATGCCTTAGTCCTTGGTTTTACCTTTTCGTCTGCCGTCAGGTTTGCTTGTATGTATGTATGCTTGGGGTTTACCTCATACTCTACAGGATTTGAGATGTACGTCAGGCTTGTGGACGGAAGGAACCGAAGTCAGCCAAGTAAAGCGCCGCACATTACAAGTACCCGACAAACGTCTTAACTCAGAGCCTTCGGTGACAAACCATGGGCCAGATTTGGATTCGGACCCACGAGCTGATTGTTGAAATGCCGGTCCGACCGCTGCGGCGAAAATACCACGCTTAAAGCTACTAGTCAATCGAAGGTGCATAACCCACAGGTGAACATAATGAATTATGACTGCAGTGGATTAAAGTCGTTAGTAATTTGCTTAGGTGCTGTAAGTTAAACTAATTAAAATAAAGCGCATGGAATCGTAATATTCATATTTTATTTCTTTTCCATTTTTCGTTTGAAAATTTGCTTTGTAAAATTTGCTTTGTATAGCCAACGAAGAGACAAATGACTTTGAACGAAATAACAACAATCAACGTTCAAATGACAAAACTATAAACCTGATGACCGAGAACAAACAATGAAACGAAAATTTAACACAATGAAAGCAAAATATGTACGTTTAAACAATTGGCATGAAAGTTTTCAGCAACATTCTTAATGAATAACAAAATGAACAAACGAAATCCCGTCAAGAACAGAGATAAATGTAAGAGTCCACAATATAGGCCTAATCTCCAATAATTGTCTTATGTCCAAAAGACGGCCTCTTATCGTGCAATAAGATATCAGGTTTAATCAATGATGATCTCACACTGCCACGTTACACTGCCATCTCATAATGAGACATTAAATCAGGACTCTAGTGACAGATCGTAAAAAGGCCACCCAGCGGCCTCGGAGGGGTGAGCGGAGCCCCTTGGCCCAGCTGCTCGGGCAGATGGTCGGGGACCGATAGAGGTAGCTGCACTGTCAGGGGGCGCTGCGCCAGTAGAGGGTGGCACGCTTGCATGGAGCGCCGCGCTGGCAGAGGGCAACAGGATGGGCTCGCTGATCTCGGGGGTGACGCTGATCTGGCGAGAGGCGCTTCGTGATGTCATGGGCATGTCGATGGAGCGTGTAGCGTAACGCCAGCCTAACCACACGCCCAACACAACTAAAAGGAGGGCCAGTACGCCACCGATTATAGTGACTACGAGAAACTTGGTGGGCAGGGAGAGCGATTTCCCCACCCTTGAGAACTCCACGGGATCGAGAACCAGGCGGGCTTGATTCGACTTTGGATCCGTGGAGTTGTCGGTCACATTGGTAACCAGGTCATTAAAGGTGAAGGTTTTCTTCTTTGCTTCTCCTGTTAATGAAATTGCAGACAGACATTAACTGACCTCGAAAACTTACAGATATTGAGAGTTGATAAGAAAATAATCTGGAAGCATTGGGTACTTTTTGCAGCATGTTCCCTAAAAGTTTGAGGCGTCAAACAATGACCATGTTGGAATGACAGGACGTCATGTAGGTTTGGCATAAAGGCTGAATATAACTATTGAAGCAAAGAAAAAACTCAAGATTGATGTGTTATTTGGGGAGTCGCATGCCAACTTTGAATTCAACAGAATTAACCATTCTAAATTCAAACAGAAAATTGTCACAATCGCGCACCATCCCCTTCTCTTTTCCAGATGCCTGTAGAGGATGCTAAATTATAGCACAGATGTCTTGAAATGACTGTCCCTTATTTTTATTAGTTAATTTTGTTCAATGAACTGAAATGATTTAAAAAAAGGGGGTCGTGCGTTAGGCAATTACATTCACGTCCAATATTACGTCATATCTCCACGGTTTCTGCTATTAGCGTAACGTCTGAAAACATCGCGAGCAATAAACACACTGTGTAATATACAGAAGGTGACCATTCACTTGTTTAACGCCTTACATAAAAATTTTCGCTTATAGCACGGCGGTCAGATTAAAGGGTGGAAAAAAACCACCGCTACGGACTTCGTACCTGTGACTTCATCGATGCCCGGTCCATCGGTTGTGGCGAGAAGAGCTCAAAGGGCTCCATTTACTTACCTATATGGCCTACTCAAGAATGCAGGGAAACGAGATGATAATATCTTTTTAAAAGTATCACAGAAGTTTTAAGGTCTTTGGCGAAGGAGACAGTTACTGGTAAAAAGAGACCAGTGTGTTATGAAAGGTACGTTGAGAAAGAGAACGGTACAGGCTCAAGCGATTACATTGACTGGAGATAAATGGGCGGATTCTGGATGTGAAGGGAAACAATATGCCGACGCGTCAAACCTCTCAGGAGAATCTTATGAGTTTTGGTTTGAGCCCAACTTCGCCTTGACTTCTCTTCCGCTGATCGTCTTTTGCGAGATTTTTGCTGAGCCTCACTCTCTAAAGGACAAGAAAACTGAAAGCAGAAAAAATATTATTTATTTATTTTATTTATTATACTGGTGTTTTAACACCGTGGTCAAGAAGTTTCGTGGTGGTCAGTTTATCAGGCCTGTCCGGAGGAAACCATAGGCACATGTCAGGTAACTGACAAAGATAACCCGTTTCAGCTAAAGAAAGAAGTGCAGTTGGTTTCCATAAAAGAATGATTAAAGAAAGAGATGAATATAATTAGATGGATTTGGTGAGCAATACTCTACATCTCAGCATAACAGCAACGATACACAATGTATTACAGTATATACTGTTCATTAAGCCACTGGCTAATATGAATGCTCCACTGTCATGGAAAAGGCGCCATGGCCAAATTTAATAGTGCACTGGTTTGGTTACATTAGAGTCAAGTCCACCAAGATGTCAAAAAGTAGGATTTTATATGAAACTTACCACATTTGAACATGTTAAGTGCTGTGTTTTGCGGAAAAAAACTTCGCTGTTGTTGGATGTTTGTGTTGTCTTACCCGGTCACAGTCCGTTAGACATACGACAAATTCACAGCGGAATCGCACAGCTCGAGTTTTCACGGCTCGAAACAATCCAAAGGACGGACTCTTGGCAAATTGGTCGTAACGAACGAATCCCTTGTCCTTTGGGAAAATTTCTCCTGTACCACACCTGTCATAAAACCAGATGTACTCAGTTTTAAAGCCAACACTGTCTATTAATGACTAACTTAAGGATAACATACATAGTGTTCTCATTACAAAGTGCGTCAAAGTAGATGTGTAATACCATGTACAGCCTAAATGTTAAAATTGCTACTAACAATATTTTATGTACGAGTTGCATATAAAATTATATTAAAGATTTAAAGAAGTTGTCCTAGTATACATGTACAATAAGTGGAATGCTCCTTAGGTTGAACAAATTCTACATAATACTTGGGGTGCATAAGGCGAAACCATACAGACGAGTTGGCGGGATCGGTCACCTAAATCGTGAGAGGGGTGCACAGTTTTTCAAACCATATTTCTTACCCGTCAATAATAATGGGAATAGACAAGTCCGCTTCCGGCATCTCCGCGTGACACAGAATTACCTGGAAGGCCACTTCCTCTGCTCTGGCTGACATTCAAACAGAAGAAGTATGGATTAGTAAATCCAGCTTTTGTACCGCATTAAGCCTACAATCCCGTTACCAAAACTCTGTTGTCATTGACATAAAGGTGCAGTGGATAGAGAAGAAGCTGGTTTTTAGACAAGACTTCATTGGCCCCTTTTTTAGCTCTCTGTAGATCACTACGCCCGCAAGGACGGCTCTATATATAGTTGGCGCCATTAAAAGCGCGTGTTTAATAAATGCTTGCTCAGACGCCAAATTAGATATCGATCTAATTTTTATTTATTTATTTTATTGGTGCTTTACGCCGCACTCAAAAATATTTCACTTATACGACAGTGGCCAGCATTACGATGGGAGGAAGCCGGGCAGAGCCCGCGAAACCCGCGACCATTCCGCAGGTTGCTAGTGGACCTCCCCACATGCGGCCTGATAGGAAGCCAGCTAGAGCTGGACTTGAACTCACAAGGACCACACTGGTGAGAGACACGGGGTCATAACGCCGCACTGGCGCACTGACGCCCTCGATTTCAATTTTTAAGATATGTTTATTAATTTGTACTGTACTGTACTGTACTGTACTCATATAGCACGCCCTACCCCTGCGTTTTTAATGGCGCTAACTACACATATTTAAGTAATAAAGTCACCCAGTTATCTTAAACTTTTAAAACGACTGGTTTGTGTGATCACTGTAATTCAGTTTTTTCACTTTGAATAAACTGAGATCTTTAACGTGTTCACAAGCTAATTTCGATCTAAAATATTCTGATTCATGGGTAACCTACTTGTGCTAAATTGTACATAAACGTACGTTTCATCATGGCGATAAGTTCCACGTTTGTGCCGACCACACTTTCTTCTGGTAGCACACTTCCGTCCACGTGATGAACAGCCAATGAAAATCGAGATTTGGCTTTTCGGCTCATGTTATCTTCCACAACAATAGGTTTCAAAATTCTGCAAAATATTTTGTTGATCTTGCTGAGAGAATGAAACTTGGAGCAAGTCAAAAATCACCATAGGTATAATAGCAAAGTATAGGCATCCTTTACAGATGAACTTATATAGCCCTCCGTATACAAAGGGACATATCGCTACAGGAAGCAATGTCATTTTCAAAAGGAATATCACTTTAAATAGCCTATGTCACTTTAGAAGGCAATAGCACATGTTAAAGGAAAACTCTGGTTGCCAACATACAAGGTATAAGTGACTGTTTTAAGGAATCAATCTACGGAGTGCTTCATTCGCGTCAATAAATACACAAAATACACATAAGGCGAATTAAATATTCTTACAGCTGATATTTTTCAAATTTTTGACACAATATACATATTTAACTACGCAGATCCTTATGAACAGTTGTAATTGTCTCTAAGGAACTCACGGATCCAAAAGCTGTATTGTTTTCGCTTGAGATGTGAGCTGTGTTTCAAAGTTACAGGACACGATGGCCGTTTCGTCTCCTTCACTTTCCATGTCGGGCGAGGAAAATCGAGCTTGGACTTTCAGGTGGTAAATGTTTCCCATGGCACGTTTCTGTTAGGGTAAAGCATTGATATTTACATTAAGCACATTCATCCTGAGCAATATCGACCAGTCTAATTTAAAGATGACTTTTTCATTGAAATTCGTCAAATGATTATTTAACCGACAGCTGCTTATTCTCAAAGAATTTATCGGATAATTTTTTAGACGTACTCTAAGAAAACACTTACCATCATTTGACAGTCTTTTGGTGCACTCGCGTTGTAAGATGCTACAAGCGTGAATTTGGCCTCTTGTGGGACAGAATCGAAGTAGCAGAGTTTATTCATCCCAAATCCTAGCACCGCCTTGGGATCCCCTTGATAAGTGATTACGGCATGAGACTTGGTGCACGCTATTCTAACTGAACAAGGATATAAGTGAAAATATAGATTTAGCGTAATTACATTCGTAAGATTTTTTTACGTTCTTCGTCTTTATGTCGCCATGAATTGGAAAAAAGAAGCTGCAGGCATGTGACCAATATTTGCTGAAACCAACAATTCAAGCCCTTTCAACTTTTCTGGCTAATTTGCACAAGGCATTCCAGTTGAACTGCAACAGTGTTTGATTTATACTTCTTAGAGAAACTTAAATGTAATGGCCAAAGATCAGTCCTAGTCAAAACTGGGCTGTACAAGACTCACTGTGTTTCAGCTCCTCCCCGTAACCTATTCTTTCAACGGAACCCTGTATCAGCTGCCCTGTCTTCAGAAACAAACCAAATGTTGTTTAAACGGTGAGTTATTTTTTTAATTATTCTCGTTTAAATTTAAGTCTTGGATTGTGGCTTAAAGCAGTTTGTTTATCTTGACCAAATTCTAGTGTTGTGGGGTGAATCAATTTGCACAGCCTCAGGTAGCCCCAGTTTCAATAGACTAACGAAAATCTAGTATGGTGGATTGAGACAACTTGCATAGCTTGATACGAATCAAGGAATGTGGGGTAAAGCAGTTTGTATATTTATTTAGCTATTGTTCGTCGCCGACCCGTTTTTCCGATGTTCAATGAGAAGAGGACATTTTTCACTTTCATCCTTACTACTGCCATATATATTTTTATTTGCACAAATGACATATATATATATATATATATATACATATTCTAATTTGCATAAATATTCAAATATAAATTTAATTTTGCCGTATGTATTTTTAATTTGTAATGACAAAAAAATACTCACATTGTTTCTGAAAAGCAAAGGATCATGTATAACGTGCAAGCAAAAACAGAACTTACCTGCCAAGCAACCGCAAGCCACAGTATCGTCCAAAAGCTGGAGCCCTGAATTAGTAATCGCAGGCTTATTCAATATCCAGAATTCAATTATCGATCTGGCCATACAGGATTTACTGGCGAATCATTCAACGATATCAGTAAATAATTGGAGAAAGCGAATTATTTATGCACTCAAGTATGTTCTAACATGTATAAATGGATAACTGGAGTATTGCTATATTTTGTATGTTTATGTATTTCGGCTTGATTCCACGTGCTTTACATAAATATATCACTTGTGTAATGGAGGTCAAGCTTATGGTGAGCTCACTATTTATTTATTTATTTGATTGGTGCCAACATTGGGAGGAAGCCAGGCAGAGCGCGGGGGGAAGCCCACGACCATCTGTAGATTGCTGGTGGACTTTCCCACGTATTAGCGGAGAGGAAGCCAGTGTGTACTGAGCTGGTCGGTGAATTAACTGCTATATGACATATCGATGTAAGGAAGCTGTCTTGGTCGGGTGCAGCAGGAAGTATTGAAGCACGCCGGAATTTACCAAACCGAGTTACAGATATCTTGATTCTGACACTAACCCTGCATTATAAGCACTAAGACGACTTAAACTAATGGTATTTGGTGCCAGTTATACTTCACCATAATTCTGCAGCGCGTCGTCTATACGCCTGTTTAACTATCTGTAGTCACCCCCTCGATTTCCTGTTTCCTAGTCGTATGGCACATATCACGGCCTGTTGAACGGCATGATGTGTCCTCCAATGACAAATGTGTACGCTGAGCATGACGGGGACAAGAAGGCTAGTACTTCGTGTACGACAAACGGAGTCAGTGCTTGTGGAAGTTTATCCCTGGATTCAGTCTTGAAAACTTTTTTCTTCAAACCGGGGCATACGCATGGCGTTTCAGGTATAAAGGCTATTTCATGTTGTCTAACATAAAGCTTATGCAAGAAATATGGAACTAATACTGTCCATGACAGTAATAATGGTTCCTAATTTCTGCTAATTAGAATATAAATATGTCACGTGTCAACGCACGATTTCGCCAGTTCTCGAACTGACGTTATTTCCCGAGATTCTGTCGCGCACCATCAGGGGATAGCGGGTTGGTTGGGTAAACACGGGCTGTTTTTAGGGTTTTGGGTTGGTGTGTGCCGAAGCCATTCATCGGTTCTTCTTCTTCTGAAAGGTTTCCAGATGAACGATATACTGCAAAATTAACTAAACTATGAGTAAGTATTTTTATGCACAACGAAATAGATTTGCATGTTAAAACAACCGCTCACTTCGTAAATGAATTTGAAATGTATCTCTCTTGACCTGATATGTGGCGATGCCATAGCTTACATTTAAAAATGGAGTGGGATAACGTACGGAGTTTGGCGCAAGTCATTGTTGCATGGCGAGAAATCTATTTCTCTCTTCAGACGCCAGCCACTACGGTAAATAAAACATGCACCATGCGTGGTGTAAGACAGAATTAAAGGCGTATGTGACAGAAATTGTGCAGTTCTATGTAGGACTCTTTGTTCCTATTTTACCCAGCACATGAACTAACCCGCAGGAAAGCCAGAACCTAAGAACATATCACGAGTATACATTAATTAAATCATTTCTGATCCTGTTTTCAGGATTTTCCACTAAACGGCAAAACATCCAAACGAACACACAAAACAAACGTTTTTGTATTCCTCGGACTCCTCTTACTCCTAATTTTCGGAAATTTCCTCCAAATCACTGATTCAAAGCTAAGTGTTTGTCAGTTACATGTCTTTAACCATGCCGAGGTATGTAAACTGTATTGGTATATTTTAAATATAAAGAGATCTGCACGTTTTAATTTAAGCGTTTGTTTTATTATTGAAGTCTTAATTACTCTTCATTTGATCTATGGTTTTTATATTTGCTGATTGATAAGGGTTATTTTGAGTCTCCCATTATCGGCCTATTTTCAGCGTAAATGCAGCTATGGTCGTGTACAAATTTTTAGCTACCTTTGTACCTTAGTACCTTTGGGGCAGAGTGGATACCTGACACTTTTGATAGATTCACAAAATCAATGTGATTGTCAGTGTCATAATAAGTATTATGTCGTAAATATTATATACGCCTGTGTGGCTAAGATCGTCAAGGACTTGCCAAAGGCCGGTGGTTGACTCGGGTCACTATGGTATTCCATATCCACAAGACCACCATCGTAAAACTGAAATCTTGTGTTTGATCAACTATCAGATAAATAACTTATACACGGCCATAAATCATTCAGTCGCCGAGGTGGTTAGGGCGCTAACGCAGTGTAATGACCCAGAAGCCTCTCACTAGTACTGTCGCTATGGGTTCAAATCCAACTCCTGCTGGCTTCCTCTGCGATCGTATGTGCTAAGATCTAGCAGAAACCTGAGTAGGATCGTGAGTTTCCACGGGGCTCTACCAGGTTTCCGCTCAAAATAACGCTGATCACAGTCGTAAAAGTGTAATGTTCTTGCGTACGGCGTAAAGCGCCAATCAAGTAAATAAAACCCCAATTAAATGAATGAATGAATCTATTTAAGTGCCCAATGTCACAACACAATTTGATGACGCCTTTCTTTTATCCTGTAGGCGGCATCTATAAGGTCTGTGGTATTGGCCTTCTCTTTTATTGTGCTTTTCTTGTCCCGGTAAGTATCTAACGTTATCTTAAAGTTTGGACATTAAACTTTCGTTCATCACTTTAATCCTATGCTCGGGTCTGTGATCTTCACGTACTTGATCGATCTTCCGAGTACCGGTAGCAGTAAAGTTTCCGTGTTGTGAAGCAATGGTTCCTGTCCACTGTTGGTCGTTGACCACCTCAGATGCTCATTGCAAAATACAGATTCTTCAGTCAACTGACGTTCATCACTTTAATCCTATGCTCGGGTCTGTGATCTTCACGTACTTGATCGATCTTCCGAGTACCGGTAGCAGTAAAGTTTCCGTGTTGTGAAGCAATGGTTCCTGTCCACTGTTGGTCGTTGACCACCTCAGATGCTCATTGCAAAATGCAGATTCTTCAGTCAACTGACGTCATACTCTCTGCTTTGTGATGTTATCAGCAACCTGAGGTTAACAAATCTCGACTTCCAAAGTTTACAAATACATTTACGCTTTGAAGAGGAGTGTCGTCTAATTATTCGGTGGTTTTGTTTTCCAGATTGCTTTGTCTATGTACCCGGATGCAATTATTAAAGGTAAATGGATGCCATTTTTTAAATTCATCACCATTCTGCACAGAGGACATCTTCCCCACAGCCAGCTGGGATATCTCCATGACCGAGGTGGTTACCTTCTCACCCAGGCTGTCGCTATGAATTCAGATCCAGCTAAAGCTGGCTTCCTCTCCGGCTATACATGGGAATTTTTACTTGTAGTCCACGGATAGTCATGGGTGTCCTTCGGGCTCTGCCCGGTTTCCTGCCACCATAATGCTGACCACCGTAGGATAAGAGAAATATTCTTGAATACCGCGTAAAATGAACACCAATAAAATAGATACAAAACATCAATAATCAAATAAATTCCAGATCTTGCAACATATATATTACAGATTTAAACTATCTCCCTTGAACAATGGAAAGCTTATGTAGTTGTATGTATACCATGGTATAGATACTAAGGATGCAAGTTCGAATTCTCTCGCTATTTCGGCTCCGCCTTTACATTAACATGTTATTAGATACATGATGATGTGCGGCTGTTTTCTCCGGGCTGTGCCAGGTTTTCTTGATCAAAACACCGGAAGGTGTACAAATGTAATATTTTTAGTACAGCATGAAATAATCATCACTTAAATTTATCTCTTCCAAAACCGATCCCTGTGATAGCTTCAACCAGGAGGAATTTTTTTTCACCTATAAGATCGCCAATTTGAGTATATCTCTGTTTGGCGCGGTTATGGTCACAAGTCGTTGGGTTTGTCCGGTACTTAATGTGGTACAATAGTTTCCTTCTTTGGAAACTTCAAGTGTCGAGTGGGTTGTAGACCACAAATAACATAACAATCCTCTGTTCTCTTGTCCTCCATCTTTTTTTCAGTTCAGCCTGAATGTGCTCCCACAACGGACGGGGTCACCCGAATCTCTCTCACCTCGGATGCTCCAGTATTTTATGGCTACGCCAAATGTCACAAAGGCCACTCGTATAACTTCACAGAAGTGGACATGGCGAATCATCAGCTCTTTGTCCATTACAGCGGAGCGGAAAGCAAGCACTGCGTGTTCGATGTGAGTAGTACGGCTGTAAAAGATCTGATGGGAAAAGGTTGGGTTAGTTGTTTTGTTTGAGTTATTTATTGGAAAGTAAATGTCGATTTACCCCAGGCACTCCAGTTTTCTTCTTGCACACTACGTGTCCTTCGTGCGCATCGCTCCTGTGTCCTTCGTGCGTCCAATCCGGTGTCCTTTCTGTGCCTCGGTTTCCTTCGTGCGCCCCGGTTTCCTTCGCCCACTCCAGTTTTCTTGCCCATTTCCCGTTTTCTTCAACCACTAAACCGGGACCTCCTTGGTCGAGGGGGTTAGCGCGCCAGCGCGACGTAAATGACCGAGGTGGCTGTCACCAATGCGGTCGCTGTGAGTTAAAGTCCAGCACATGGCCTCCTCTTCGGCCGTACGTTGGAAGGGGTGCCGGCAACTGGAGGATGCTCCTCCCACCATAATGCTGACCGCCGTCGTGTAAGTGAAACATTCTTGAGTTCGGTGTGAAAGACCTATCAAATAAATGAATCAAGCTCTAAAGTGACCATGGGCGAAAGTAAAGTTTTCTTAGTACAGCCTTATCCCGATGGTGTTGTGCCTATGTGGTCGTTCGTATCATTTTGAAGAAAATTTCTGTTCAACTGCCGAACTTAGATTTAGCTGAACTATATTTCAAAAACTGTGACCGAAATAATATTTAAGACTATGTCCAGTCCGCTTAATCATTCCGTATTAATTCTGTCGACAGAAGAAGCAGCTGAGCAGGACGTACACTTTACAGGTGTTCGTGGTCGTGGGTACGGATAACGGGGTACTGATGGACGAACAGTTTTACCTCATCACCTGTACATATGACCCCCACGCTTCCGAGCAATCGGGGGTCAAGGATTTCGGACGTGGGTAAGACCTTGGTTATCGCTGTACGTGGTTTGACAGACTGGTCGTAGACCAATTGTGAAAATTCTTGTCTTTCAATCGCCAAGGTGATGCTTGAGTGAGTCTGGGACAACATAAAGATATTGTTTAAGTGGCATTTAGAAGTTGGGATGGAAGTACACTAGAACATGTCTTTCTTATGGATATACAACTTCTTGGTTTATTGTCACGACGTTTACGATGTAGATACTAACATCGTTATCAAGTGCAACATAAAGTGTAACAAAATAGTGAACATAAAGATATTGTGTATGATACAAACAAAATGAAATGTAGTTGTATTACTTACAGGATTTGATATTTCCTATATATAACACAACTATATCATTTAGGAACAAATTAACATTGCTGAATGTTTCAATTTGCTCTCTATCTTCCTTCAGAATTGTGTATAGTTTTGAAATTGTGATGCAAATTTTATTATAGAAACTGGTGTTTTGGGAATTTCACCTGATTGACGGCCTGAGTTGCGATTAAATACTTCGCGATTCCTATGTTCTCTCTGTCTTGGTGACAACATGGGTTTACCGCATGTGAGGCCATTTACGTAATCGTATGTGAAGTTCTATGGCGATAACTTGCCTTCAGCCTAGACCTTTGCCTCTGTTGGTGAAATGTTTGTATGTGGAAAAGTTCGTCAGTAATTTGACAAACGCCAGCGGTTTAACCCAGGTATATTCCAGTTCCATAACCCGTAAAAACTGTCCAACGTGGCATACGTCAAAGTGGCCAAGATGGTCGCTAGAACACAGGGGGTGCAAGTTAAAATTCGGCCTTAGGCAGGAAATTTGTAGGTTCATGCGCTCATTGCGTTGGTGGGGAGGTGGCAGACGGCGCTAATGCGACCGTTTGTCCACCGTATAACGTTCGTTGAAGACCACCTGTCTTTCACAAATATGATGTGCATATCTGTACGTCACATGTGGAAATTTCTGTGTAACTTGCCATAGATCTGTGGTTTACACTGGACACTCTGGTTTCCCCCTCACACTAAACCGACCCAGACCGTGACTGTACAACTGAAAACTCCCCTGCAATCTGAAAGTCCTCTATATTTTATAGGGTACGTGAGAAGGTCCGCAAGAAACATGTGAATTGTCGTGGGTTTCCTCCGGGCTCTGTCCAGTTTCCTCCTACCATAGTGCTGGCAACCGTGGTATAAAGTGAAATGTTCTTTAGTACGACGTAAAACACTAATCAAATAAATGAGTAAATAAATATTTTATAGGCTTAAACCTGCTCAGGAGATAACCGTGAACAAGGGAAGCAAAGCCCAGTCTAAGATTGCTCTGGCCGCTGTAGATATCCTGGGCACCGCAATTCCCGGAAGTCTCACTCTTGGCACCAAGATTAAACTACGAGCCACCATGACGGGTACGTCATTTACGGGCTGCTAAAATACGTGGCATTTTTTAAACCGATCCCCTGGCTGTGTAAAGTGTAAATTAAGTTCGAAACGAATTGCACTGAATCCCTACTAAAATACACCACTTAGTGCATTTTTTAGCCACATGTGGGAGAAAACGAAGCTGAAAAAAGGTTTCATACGTCGCACTTAACCAATCTGGATTAATAAGATTCAAGGACAAAAGCTAGCAAAATGCAACAATCCTGCTTCGTAAGAAAGTTCACATACTGGTATACTCTATAATGGGTTATATGAACGCGTTCTTTATATGCAGAATCGGCCGCAGGAGAAGTCAGTTTCCATCCGCTTACGTGCAAGGCCAGCGCCCCTGGAGTGGAATATCCTATCCTCGTGGCTGGGTAAGTACCTTAGGGGAGGGGATAGATTGATGTTGCCTAGTGGTTTAGATGGTTGTCTCCCCAATGGTTAAAACACACCTGGTATTGGTTCGATTCCAGCCTTTGACATAAAATTCTTGACGTGAAAGGCGAATTCTCCCCTGTGGGCTCGGTGATCAAAATAGGCCTATATCTTTTGAAACAGAATTTTGTTCTCGATAGGATACATCAAGTATGTTCGTGTACCAGTTAACAGCATTTTAGTTTTAATTAAAATCTTGAATTCATAATGTGAATATAATTACATAACGATCGCTTTTTCATTCCGTCTGCATGTCCGTCCCGCTCCTCTATCCGAGCATTCCTCGGTAATTATTTGGCATGGGATTCTCAACTCAGAAGTGTGCAAATTGACCAGAAGTGGTGCATGACAGGTTATTTTATTCACATTTTATCCGTTTTAAGGTGGGGTGGGGGGGGGGGTGCTCCGTGGGTCAGTCGGTTAACGCAGCGTAATGACCGAAGCCTCCCACCAATGCGGTTGTTGCAAGTTCAATCCCAGCTCGTGCTAGCTTTCTCTCCGGCCTTACGTGGGAAGGTCTGCCAGCAACTTGCGGATGGTCGTGGGTTTCCCCCGGGCCCAGGTTTTTTCTGCCCGGTTTCCTCCCACCATAATGCTGGCCACCGTCGTATAAGTGAAATATTCTTGAGTACGGCGTAAAACACCAATCAAATAAATAAGTAAATATCCGTTTTAGGAGTTATCTGTTCTTCCGCTAATTTTCCGGGCTATTGATTAGCAAAGCTGTGATGGCCATATTTTGGCTATATGGGACATAATGCAGTATTCGCCAATTCAGGGTGTACAGATTGTACCCCCTGCCCTTGCTGTTCTCCCCGTTCTAAGGTATTGGTAGCAAAGAAGCACAATCCATACAGTCTTACATGATATTTAGTAGAGATAGTTTTTCTTTCCAAACAGATGTTTGTATGCACTTTGAGATCACTCATGCAGGGCGGTGAGCTGTGCCCAACGCCCATCAGCTTCCGCTTTGCTCCACCCATAAACGCGACTGTCACATTAGGTGAAAAATTCTTGTGTATATCATCTAAATCCTAGTGGATGTAAAATTGAAGTACACACCAAACCAAAGAATTAAAAACTGAATTATAATTCACTGTTTTAATTACTTTTACCTCATAAAAATGGGTAAAAAATCAAAATTTTGTTGCAGTTTTAATACCATATTTATGTTAACTTCAAAATCTTACCTTGCTCACTAGGTTCCCATTGGATTAGATGATGAAAGCTCTGGCTCATTGTCAGGCCTTTAACCAGTGAGGTCACGTGTTCGAATCCAGTTCTCGCTGTTTATAAGTCCAGTTATAAGTGTGTGTAAGTTTCTACTTTGTAAGCTTTCCATGAACAGATTAAAACCCTGAGGTAAATTGACGAGTTTGTATCCATCTTGGTTACTCTGTATGTCTAAGTATGTTCTTGACTTTGCTAAGTTTTTCTTTATCGGCTACATTTTCTTAAACGGTTATATATTAAAACACGCTTTCTGTTTCAGCTGTGGAGACGGCAGAGTTTTCCCGCCAGACTCTGGTTTTACGACTAAAGGGAAAATAGCTCACAGTCCAATTTTTAAAACTTTCCGATTGAAAGGAGCCCGGAGTTTGACGTTCACGTGTACCTATTACATTTGTTCTGATGCTTGTGACGGGGTAGGTGAAAGTAATTCCAAACAAATCGGTGACACGAGGTTTAGGTTCAAACTTCGTTCTTTGATAGGGTGCTAGCGAGCGTGTAAGGTGTTACTTCTTAAAAACCTTACATGAACAGAGGGGATAAAACCGTAACTGAAGTAAATTGAAAACAGGCGAGATTTCAGTGGTAACTTGTGAACATTTGCCAACAGTCGCTCCCAATGGCATGCGGGCAAAATGAACGTGAAGAAAAATACACCAGTCTGGTTTCCCCGACATGTGAAACTAATGTTCATTGCATAGATATGAAATGTTATGCATGACCTTAAACCTCAAAGAAATAGAAGAAATAACAAGTATCTGTCCTAATGCGGAATAGTAAGATAGAATGAACCGGCTCACTCTGATGATGTCCAGATTAAATTTGATGCTGTTTCATTCATCTTTGAAATTTACAATACGCTTTCAAAATGGTTCATCAAGTATTGTCTTTCACTTAACATATAAACCCCTAGAGGCTCCCGAGAATACCTCGCGCCATTCAATTTATCCCTATTGACGATTTCTCAGAACGCATTTCTGAGGTAGGGTCGCTTCGCTCAGCACTTACCATTTGTGGAAAACCCCAGGAAAGCGACAGCTTGGTGTCTGTACGCACAGACTGTGTGACGCATCATTTCCGCGCACAACTGCATATTTGGACCCCTCATTAGCGGAGACTGTTGGGACCTTGGTCAGTGAGGTCATGGGTGCGAATCCAGTTCTCGCTGATCCGGTCGTGACCTTAAGCCTGAATTACTTACTACGTTCTGATTACGTTCACCCACACACCTAGACACCTGACCGCCGTTAAAAAGTTGAATGCGATGTTAAGCAGTAGTCGAGTAAACCAGGACTGCGACAGTTCGGTGTCTGTTCCCAGACAGGGTGGAGTATCTGTCCTGTCACTGGCGTGTTGTTTCAGTAAGGCACACTGTAAAGATGATTGCTTTGAGTTAAATCCTGTAGCCAGTCAAGCATTAACCCCTCAGTAGCCAGTCCACCCTAACTCCATTTCTAATCCATACCAGTTTCTTCCCATCATTATGCTGCTCGCAGTCGTATATAAATGAAAGTGTTGAGTACGTCGTAAACCAAAAACAGAATAATTTTATCTGCTACATTTTCTCTTCAAAATCTCTATTGTGCCCAATCCCTTGACTCTCCCCAAAATAGCCTTTTGATACTGCTCTTTTTGATTTCCAGAATTCCTGTATTGCGAAAGAGAAAGAAAACGAAAACGAGAAAAAGAAAGTGAAAGGAAGGCACCGAAGGGAGCTGATAGAAGAGGATATCACAACGGATTCGATTTTTAGTAAGCGCTGAGTCGAGCTGAATTGAATGGCCTCACTGACTTTAATATGAAGAAATGCTGATATAGGAAAATTCGCACTGTTTTTCTAAATAATACACAGTTGGTGTGATATACGATCTGGAAAGAAAATAGGAAGGTATGTTTTAAATTTTGTACCATTTATTTGAAAACCTACCATGACCAGTCATTAAAATATTTTCCTATTTTTTTTGTCATTACTGAATAAGACTGCCGTACATGGAATTACAAATGACTTTTCCGTAATGACAGTCTGAAAAGAGTGATCGTCCACTTAAAGTTAAAATGAAAGCGGGACGTCATTAAGTTCAACTTCAAAGGATATGTTTATCCAAAAAAAAAAACCGCATTGGTTTAAAGCCTCGCGTTTATCACGAATCTTGACAACCGGCATATATGTCACGTTTTAAGGGTTATGAGGTATTTGGTAAGGTGTTGAAATGTCGATAGTTTAAATACAGAATAAAATATTTAAATCTCTCTCTTCTCTCTCTTCGGTTTAGCCTCCAGTCCAGAGGTAGAGATGAGTAACGTCATCCCTAATTCCGGTTCCGTGATCAAAGGAGTTTACTCGTCCACTATCCAGTACTACATCCACGATCACGACATTGGCCAGGTGGTCTTTGCCGAAGACGAGGACGACGACCACGACCAGATTTCCGGGAGTCTGCCAAACTCGGTGGAAGTGGAACCACCTCTACGCTTGGCTAACATTGGCGAGTTCATGGGGAGGGGCTCTGAAGAGGAGAGATCTAGCGGTCTGGTGTTAGCCATCTGCATCACCAGCACGGTTGCTATTACGTCCATCTGTGCTATCATCTATCTTCTCTACAAAACCAAGACGATCATCGATCAAGATGGCTCCGTGGCCGGAAGTGGTATATCGGTGAGGTCCTACTCTGCCACCTCTGTACTAAACGAACACTTCATGCCGAGTTCCTCTGAAAGTCTCCACGGTCAGAGAACGTAACCCTAAAAAATGGCGTCGCCTGGCCAGAAATGGCGTCGCATGTCCCAAACTGACGTGGCCCTCAAGGCGTAGCCCGAACTGAAGTTACCCGTGTTACATTACTTATATAGTTCTACTCACACGTTAAAAGCCATTCACTTTTGTTATTCTATATCGCACTGTTAATTAAACTTTAAATTTTTATAAATGAAGGAAGTTTATGTATAGTTTGTAGTCGAATACATTGCACCATATGATAGTGCAGACAACTGAAGGATAACCTACAATAAAATAACATAAACATTTGTTACCTCTTAATGTGGCGTGTCCTGTATCTTTTTATAGCAAGGTAAAAAAAAATCCTTAATGTATTTTTTTTTGTCTGAAAATTCCAGAAGCTCCACAAAAAAAACTTAAAAAGGCTTGACAACCCAAATGCTGATCACTCGTCTTTAAAACAAACATTCGAAATATTAGGCACGTCGTGACAATTCACATTCCCAAGAGTCATTCTTAGTGATACCCATACTCACCACGTTAATTCAGCGTCGGTACTTCTTTCGACTATACGAGTTTCAAAATGCTTAGAGCAAAACCACACACAAATGAAACTATGGTGAATGAAATTAGCACTAAAAACTATCTCAAAATACATTACACTTAATTGTTTATATTTTTTTTCACCAAATCATATGCAATCAGATGTTCTTGTCTGGTGGGTTATTTGAACCTTCTTGATAATGTGTTCACTGGTCACACCGGCTTTTTTCTGACCCTGAAGCTGTTATGTTAGCTTTTTGATACACAGGCAAACAGCGCAGGAGCATTCTACGCAAGAATTTTACTCAGAGGATCATAAATTTGTACAGAAAGTTTTGTAACGTCACTGGTGAACAACACTATCGATGTGGTTCATAAAACCACACAATAAACATTTGACTGCATTTTAATGTGAAGAAAATATCTAAAAAATTTCGTGAAGGTATTTTAGACACAGTTTTTATTGCTCTTTTCATTTACCATCACCTTATTTTTGTGTGGCCTTTCACTTAAGTATTCTTCTCAAGCGTGGTACTTATCTTGGCCCGTTGGCTTACATTGAACAATGCGACGTAGCACGCTTGCTACTTCGGGTGAAGGGTGCCAAGTACCTGTCAGAGATGGATGGTTTCCTTCAGGCACTGCGTTTTGCTCCATGCACCGATAAACCACAAGGCCGCAGCATAAGTGAAGAATTTTTGGGTACCCCTGAACTGAACAGTCATTGCCAAATAAGTGACCCTGGCTTGGGACGTCAATTTGATAGACTCGCTCTCATATATCAGTCCTATATACTCTCGGCGGAAGTCGTGTAGAAGTGGATAGAAGTGTTTATGCTTAGCGGGCCACAACATTCTACAAAGAACAAGTGACTAGTAACAAGTTCTCAATATGGCGACTTGAGCTGAGGCTTGGTTACCCATTGCTCTCTTTGCAATACACTACATGACTAGTTTGTGCACGTTATGGTACGGTACGATTAATTATTGACTTAAAATACCGATACCTTATTTTTAGAGTGAGGGTAAACAAACTTTTAACTTTTTTCATTTAATTACTGTTTTATAAGTACATTTCACTTACACGACGGCGTCCAGCATTACGCCAGGAGAAAACCGGAGAGAGCCCGGGTTAAACCCACGACCATCCGCAGGTTGCTCGCAGACTTTCCTACTTTTTCCCGAAAAGGAAACCATCTTGAGCTGGACTTTAACTCACAGCTACAACACTGGTGAGGGGCTCTTGATTCATTATGCTCTGCTAGCACGCTAAGCCCTTCTATTACTCGTTATTCAAAGGTGGTTAAATTGTCTGTCTCTTCATGCAACATCTTACGTCTACATTTTTTAGGCCAACCAGTGAATGTCAGAAGATCACATACGAGTATATAACCAAAGGTAGAGACTCCAGCTTGTGGAAACTGTGAACTTAATTGATACAACTGTGTGTGATTAGTGCAAGTGCCTGTAACTATATATAGCACAGGGCTTGCCTCATTATGAACAAGAAGGCAGACCAGAGTCGGTGTTAGCCACTCGTATCAAAGGGTATACCATAATCCCAGTGAGGAAGAGAAATTGCAGTGAAGTACTGGGTTGTTGTATAACCAGTAAAACGACAAAAGTTTGGGGATATTGCTCCCACTGAAGTTTCATAATGTTACATCAGTTTTAGACGATCTAGAAAAGACCTGCAGCTAGATGGGAAATGTCCGATGGTGCATAGTGCAGTAGTAAGGATTTCCTTTCATGCAGAAAAATAGAGAAGTTATTTTAATCTCAAGTACAATTACAATACAGCATGTTTTTGAAAAGTTGAAGTGATGTGATTCATACTTTTTGTTAGAAGACAAAAGTAAGGTCCCAAAATATGTATTTTAGATAAGTTTCAAATATAATAAATATGCATGAATCTTACACGGTTTATAAGACAGATGAGTGTATCCAAAGAATATGTGTGTGGTGTCAGATTTGACGTTCCGTTACACGTCAGCATATGGTAAACTTAGATTGTGGGGATAGGCACAATTTTACATGTCTTTATCACTTTATTGGGGAAGCCCTCGCGTCAGTTTGCATACCCTCTGTCACTGTGAGCATGTCGGCATTCGGCCTGGCAACGAGGACCATTTTAGTTTCGCGAGGGATCCTTTCTTAATTTACCAAAGCAGTATGGTCATATTCCTTAAGAGACGACATGTTTCTTACAGTTGAAATCGACTTATTTGAAATCAACATGTATGCAGAAAATAAATGAAATTTTACTTGATATTTAGCTCTGTGCACAGTGAATTCCACAGACTTCTTCTGAAAATGAGTATGCTACTTTAGAATAATATATACTTTTGATCAATGAAAGGAATTGTCCAAAAAACATTTTTGAATGTTTTGCCAGTTTATTGTAACTTTACTCTACCAAATCACTCGATCCATTACTTTAAACGATGTAATTTACTATACGTTTTACATCGGGGGTATTGAACTGGTAAAAAAAAAGTCACTCCTGTTTGTTGATTCTTCCACGGGACCAAACAATAAACAAACAGAGCAAACAATGTTGGAGTATATTATACAATAAAAAATATCACGACACGAGCAAGAATGACCTTACACCGGGCTGCTTGCAATATGATCACTGCAACCGGTGGGCTGTCGTTTACAATTTCATATTTTCCTTTCAATTCTCGCAGGTGAGAGTTGAGTGTGACTACCTTTTGGGAACCTAAAGCCCCAGAGGCGGTAAGCAGTTCCCTTAGCTAATGCGAACAACTGATGAAAAAAAATGACTTTAACAAATTTAACAGAGAACCACCCTATAAATGAAGCATCACAGCGCCATCTACGCAGGCAAAATCTGTTTGCAGTTTATACTTTGCCTTTTTCCACATTCAAAGAGTTACACACGTAAGTCACAATACTGTAAATGCTCCGGGTGAATTTACACATTGAAAACGAACAACACCGAAAACTATTTTACTAACTTTGAAGATTTGGTCTTTATCTCGGTGACCATAAATGTTCTAGGCCATCACAAGCGACGGGGTGTGTAGCTGGTTTTGTTGCCTGCCAATTTTTTCTTTGGAAGAAGTCGAGTATGTGGAGCTCTTGGGTGTTAAAATGTCCATACTTGATACATTACATATTTAGCTTGTTTTACGCGTTTACAAATTTACATTAATGTACAATCAATATTTCGCAGATATTCTCAACAACATATCTATCACCCCTATCAGTATCTGCACGTGGAAAAATCCTTTATACCCCTGAGAGTGGGAAGGCGGCATGTTTTTTTATCCCGTGAGGTGTTCCTTGGATAGTGTGAGTGTCAAAAATTGATTGTTGCACAGTGTTACAATGTATCAGTAACGTCGCGCTGTCTTTAATGTGACGTCATTATGATGAGTCCGGAAAGGAACATCTGATGTTAATAAAATGACGTCATGGTCCTGCTGCCGGGTGTTCCCGATTTCTTGTCACAACAACGATCGGTCTCTTGAAATAAATCATGGATTACATTTACCTGCACCTTATTTTGAATGTATTTTGACAGTAGATTATTAAACGTAAGTTTGTTCTGTTGACAGCGTTGTTGAAGCAGCCTGGCATTCTTTCTTTCTGCTTAGGTAACTGCGTAAATCTACAGCCTTTTTATCATCACTTTCGACAGCCTCGCTGTACGTCCTTCACTTTGACCCATTGAGTTCGAGATCTTGATCTCGGTAAGGGCCGCCTCGACGCACGCGCTGACCTCGGAAGTAAAAGCCACACTGCAACTGGTACAAATAACATGAACAAGGATGTGCACATGTGTTGTCTATAGAGCACACTCCGTTCGATATTAAGCGGTCTGTCCCTTGGATGCATCCACGGGAGTGTATTTTATCAAGGAGAAAACAAATATTGTAATTCGTGAAATATTGTAAAATATTGTATATAGTTTATATACTGAGCTTGTGACAGATATATGTATATTTGGACAGAACTTCATCACTTCACCTGTTTGTTTCTCTACTTACCAGATGACGCTAGAGTTCTACTAACGTCACCTGGAAGCTACAGAGAGATGATGGGGCAAGGTATTTGAGAGACTGTGCCTTGTTTCTTTACATATTACTCAAGTAAGAATTGATGGAAAGCTTGTTTATAAGCTTAAACCATTCCGATGAAACTAAACACGCGATTATATACACACGGTCATTTATATTGCAATGCTGTGTAAAACACCCGCTACCATTTTTCGGACTAAAGGTAATTTTCGTCTGTGTGACACTTGTCAGTGAGAGTGATTTCCCTTGTTGAGAGTTGTTAAAAGATCTCACGTGATAGTCGCATTATAGCACGCAAGTAAGTATCAAAGGGATAACATCTGACAACAATTTTTTGTTTCCAGTTAACTTCAAGAAAATATTACGAGGTATCAGGATGAACGAAATTTTAGCCACATCCTGTTCAAAGCACAACACAGGTTTGAAGCTGGCCTCTTGAAAATAGTGACGAGGACTTAACACAACAACACAACGTTTTCAGATGTGCGTATCGTCCCAGAAAGATTCAATTGACACTTACCAAAACATACCTGGCAGAATTCCAACATTGCTCTGCAACATTCAATAAGGGCAACCACAATGTCAAAGGTTCTCTTTCGCTTCCCTGCAGGAGGACCAGTTACAGATTAGCCTTAACCAGATCAACCAATGATGTCTTTGGCCGCAGTCCTTCAAATGTCTTGTGCAAATTTGTGGTCCACATTTAACAGGGATGCTCTGATTGGTCATAACATCTCCACAGCTTTGGGACTGGTGTACACGAACATGAACTGAACTCGAATTACCCATTCTTAAAATAAACCTACTCCTACTTCCATCGTCAGACCTACGTCGAGATATCAACTCTAAGATTTTGTGACCAAAATGAATGTGCCAGTGGCTCGTAAGTACGTGCTAGAGCCATCTTAGTCTCGTCAACAGAAGTTCTCGCGAGAATGTGATTGCGCCTGGAGCAAAGCACCGACCCTCTGAAGTGTTTGACAAATTCCTTGATTTAAAGCTGCCGCCGGGTCATCAAGATCTGAGTTTGAACCTGTGGCCTCGTCAATAAGATATCAGTCGTGACACGTATACTATATAAATGTGTAGTAATTTCACGATAAGGCTTCCAGTGGGCGACTCAGACGGGCGGCACAAAAGGGTATTGTGAGTGCACATACATCTAAAGGTGTAACGTACACCGGGAAAGAACAAGGGAGTACATTCCTTTGGACCCTTGTGCTAAAGGCGGAAAGGTTTAATTTACGTGTTCCCCATTTAGCAGGAAAACCAGTCACTCCAATGTTTCCCATCCCCTAAAGTTTACGGATAGGAGCATAATGAAAGCATTTTGTATTAAACACTGTGAAAGTTTTCAATCGCCAAGAATGGTGTATTGGTATTTACACAACATGTGTCAGGTTATATCTTAGTACAGAGATAGGGCATCATTCTAGATTTTGTGACGTGTTGGTTTACATTTTCTGACCTGGGTCCACCATCACTAAAACCAACTAAACCAGTTATTGGTAGCTATGTGAGTGGTGAAGAACTGCATGAATGATGCCCGAGAAGATGCCTATTGTGAAAAGCAGATTCTTCAGTGAATTGAAGTCATTCTTCCATGTGACGTAACCCTGCTACCGTTTTCGTAACTGACGTAGTTCAGGTTATAAAAAAGGAATTATGTCCATTTAGAGCAAAAACAGTTCTGAGAAATTGATTAGAAAATTTATGTAGACTTCGTTAAACCACAGTTTTATGCATACAGATTAGTCATCCAAGATTTACGATATTAGGATCACTTCCACAAAATTTCATCAGTAAGATTTCTTGTCACTTTTCGTAAAGACGTTGTTTATGTCATAACATCCCAAATCGACGTGGTTTACGAGAAAAGTTACAAAATACATTGATTTACTACCCTCTATGAATCTTTGCCCTAGCCATTCCAAGACGAGCCCAAGGTTATCATACAGAAATCATTATGGAAGTTAAGTCTTAGCGCAAGTCATCCTGCGGAAAGCAAATCAGAATTCAACGTTATAAGGTATGTGTTGTATGACGAACTTCTTGGCTGCATATCCGCTGCACGCTAGGTGAAGCGAGATAGTACGAGGTTTCGCAAGAATAACCTCACCCAATGAATTTCATTCATACATTATTATTCACATTTCTCATGATAGAGTATCTCATGAAACCCACAGGTCCAGAGCGACAATTCAAAACTCGCATTTTCATGTCGCCTTATAAGAAGGCTGGTAGATTTCACAGGCAGGCTGATGGATAGACCACAGAGGAGTGTGTGGGCGTGGGTGACATGTACGAGGTGTGTAGCTCGGAGTTAGGTACAGATCTCTTGATCGTCAGGCAACGTCAAGGCAGACAGATAAAGGTAAATAACAGTTAGATTTCTCTGGATCTGTAGATATAATGTGTCTGTGTTTATGTTCTATATTGTTTCACTCTTGCACATATCATCGGACGCAGGATAAAATCCGTTCTCGTGTCGAAAATCCACACCACCTCTGATGATTCCAGAAATGTTTGTGGCAGAAATCGCCAGCCTTCAACCAGTAACAAGTCACATGTGAGATAGGCGAACGATCACAAATACAGCCAGCTCATAGCGTCATTATACCATAGTAAAGTCCTTTACAAGAGCGTA
Source organism: Acanthopleura granulata (assembly GCA_016165875.1). Classification (NCBI taxonomy): domain Eukaryota; kingdom Metazoa; phylum Mollusca; class Polyplacophora; order Chitonida; family Chitonidae; genus Acanthopleura; species Acanthopleura granulata. Next base: position 12,189,059 of record JABBOT010000080.1, on the reverse strand, counting down.
AGGGTGTCTAAAACGCACTTCCATGAAATCAGGGTTATGGAAATGATAGCTAGGGGCATACGTTATTGAATCATGTGAAGTTTGCAGTCATTGAAGCATGCGCTGTGAGAAGTGTGGAAGTGTGTGTGGCAGCTATTCAAACATCCACACGAAGAAAAGGATAAAACTATCCACACCCAATTCTTGAAATAATATTATTGCCTTTCTGGTAGACATGCATTTGCAAATTATGTTGAAGCTGTGTAGGATTGCTGACAAAGCATTAATCATTATAACATTGAGAATACTAGAAAATATGCTGGCCGAGCAGTCTGGTGTCTCCTGCCTACAACCGTTGGACTAATCCCGATAAAAAATAGATGAATACGGGAATACTCTCGTTATTTTTTTGTTTTTTTGTTTTTGGTAAGCCTTTTGAAGAAAAAAAAATATTTTCCAAGCGTTCTTGGAAAGACTGTGCTAACTGAGCAATACTTCATGGCGAATTTGGACTGCCTCGGTGGCCTAGTATTTATTTATTTATATATTTATTTTGATTGGTGTTTTACGCCGTACTCAAGAATCCTTCCCTCATGTCTGGTGTCTTCGGCCTCATGTTCCAGTGGTGGCAGCCCTTTGGCGGCATGGACTGGCCTTGCCTCTTGAAGATTCTGTACATATTCACATTATAACAACTTCTCATCGTCATATAACTGAAAAATAATTGAGTAAGACGTAAAACCCAAGCATACTTACATACACCCTATGACACACGGTGATAGCTGAAGGCATATTGTTCCTCTTTATTTCAGACTCTCTGTGACCATGATTCTGTTCCTTCTCAGCCTGTTATATGTAAGTTGTCTTTCTAAAAACTATTCATGAATTTGTCAACAGTATTATTTGCATTCCTGTATATGAGTCGCCTTTGGTATTTGTCAATGCCTCCGCTTTCATTGTTTGGAGAACCTCGTTGAAAAAAGCGTCAATGACGCTCTTGATGCCGTTTGCATAGTCTATCGTGCCCTGAAGATAATCAATACGGTGTGCATAGCTGTACATCACTCGTGCAAATGTTCGTTACTAACTTGCCAAAGGTCATGTTTTATTCTCTGAAAACAAAGATCCTCACAACAATAATATCTCAGAATTGAACATGTACACTTCTGTGCGCTAGCGGTAGGCCTACACAAATTGTGCACTTACGTAAAATATGTGTATACTGTCCTGTACCTGAAGTACACAAAAGTGTAGATGTTCAAGTGTGTTACAATTCTTTGTAGCTATGGTACACAAATACATACATGTATCTACGATGGGTTTTGAATACATTAAAGATCACTATTTTTCAATACAGGATTGGTCTGTTCATCACGAGAACATATCTATAAAGCTGTATGTGCATGTCAAATGGAGTATGTGGTTTGCTGACTAGGTTTTCTCTGTACTTGCAGTGTGTGATAGGCATTTACGGGCTCACAGGAGGTAAGTTTAGTGATTAAAACCTTTTCTTAAACATCAGTTTTTTGGCGAAATTTTATGGAAATTAACGAGGGGCTGTATACAGACGTTTAACGTAATATTCTTACTTTCAAACCCAGGAATCAAACTAATAGTAAATTACCTGCCAAACCTCTTGATTTAAAGCCTCAGTCGAGGCATCGAGAACTGGATTCGAAAAAGCCACGTCTTTGCTGAGGAGCGAGCTCAGCTCAGACTCCTGTCTAGCTTTGTATCTTTCTTGCAGTTGTCCTGCATTATTGTGTCAGGATGACTTCAGTGTGATAAATAATAGGACTTGGATGGTTCATCCCCCCTCCAAAAGGTTTGTTCTTGCCAAAGCTTGAAGTGCCAGGTTCGAATACAGTTCTCTCCAGTTCAGAAAGACCTTTAATTGAGATTTGTCTGGTAGGTGAGAAAGGGTGGTGGTTTTCTCCACACATTCCGGGTTCCACAATGCAGGAAAGTGACCAGGGTTTTTTTTTTAACCAGAAAAAACCATACTTCATGAATCAAATAATAAAAAATAATTATAAAAAAAATTACATTTAGTCTTTGTTTCAGGATGTTATGCCGTTTCACAGTATTACATCAACAGATGCCTGTATTTTTACATGGACAAATGTTTAACACGAATCTATCACATGTGGACCTTTCTGATACGAACTCTGACGCGAATCTTCCTGACGGGAAGTGTGCTCTCACGAACATTTCTGACTTGAACTTTACTGACGCGAACTGAGATAAACCTTTCTGATCCAAACCTTATTGACATAAACCTTTCTGATGAGAATTGTGTATAGAATGGAAGCAACAGCACCATTCAAAAACAGCCCAAAAGCGTTAGAAAGTCAAATTCTTAACTTAGTTAATCCAGTAATAACCAGCAGCAGTATCAACCGGCGATGGTCTGTCCACATGACTACCTGACAGCTATTTGGGCTCTGACAGACAAATTAATCCCAAAATATTTTCAAATATTCCCATGCCCGACAAATTTTTTGCAATCTGAAAATTGTCGATTCACACAAACTTGAAGGATCCTGGATCCTTATATGTTCCGCAGAGTCCATTTCTTTCGTCTTATTTCAGTCTTCGCCACGTGCCCTAATAACCTGGAGAATCCGGATGGTTTCGTCACCATTACTGTCAAGTCCGACGAGAAAGTGTGGGAAGCATATGGTTTCTGCGAGACCAACTCGGCCCGGGTGTTCGGCAGCTATCAGTTCCACAGTCACCCGGACACCGTCACGAAGACACTGGACGTTTACTTCAACACGACAGACTCGAACAAGTGCCGATTCATTGTAAGACCTTTCACAGAGAGGATATAGCGCACACACAAATGAAACTGCATCCGTCGATGATGGTGCACATATGTAGATGATAGTGCACATCCTGATGATCGTGTATTTACGCAGATGATACACGTTGATGATGGTGCACATATGTAGATGATAATACATATGTTGATGATCGTGTATATGCGTTGATTATACACGTTGATGATGGTGCACATACGTAGAAGATAATACATATGTTGATGATCGTGTATATACGTTGATGATACACGTTGGTGATGGTGCACATACGTAGATGATAATACATATGTTGATGATCGTGTATTTACGCAGATGATACACATTGATGATGGTGCACATACGTAGATGATAATACATATGTTGATGATCGTGTATATACGTTGATTATACACGTTGATGATGGTGCACATACGTAGATGATAATACATATGTTGATGATCGTGTATATACGTTGATGATATTGAATTGTTGATGATGGCGCATACACGTAGATGATAGAGCATACGTGTACGTGAAGAACTGAGCGTACATTAATAATACATACATGTAAGTATAGGTGATGGTGCATAAAATATTAGTGCATGCGCAGATTATAGTTCATACGCACAGGTAGAGGATACATGCGCAAGTGCATACGTATGGTAGTGCACACGCACATGATTGTTCCTATGCTATTGATGGTGCATACGTATGGTAGAGCACACGCACATGATAGTGGACACTAGCAGTAAACAACCACTATACACCGAATTCTGTGAAAGATATCCCCCTTCAATGTATTTAAAGAAAAGTAAGGATCTCCCAGATGGTACATCTTACCTGGACTTTTACCTGTACTGTACCACAAAGGTCTCCCTGGCTATACGGCTATACGACAAGAGATAGCTGCAGTTTGGATATTGCGAATTATCCTCACTGCCAAAGAGTTTCGTATAAGGCGTGTATATATGTGTGACGATCAAACGTCTAGTTATTTTGTGCCATAAGACCCTTTTTCTTTTTACACAAGCCAACGTCTTCAGGAGGAAGACATAAGGCCCGTTGTCCAACATTTGTTATGCTTTTGATTACGGATTGGTCAGTTTTGAAATAAACTGTGTTTGGTCTTAGGATACGAATCTAAGTACCAAGTGTAACACTCGAAGCCATATGAGGTTATGGCCTCAGTGAGATCATTTAAAAAATCGCACATGTTTTCAGGCGACTGGCTGGCTGCAGTACACGGTGTATGTGCAGTTGTTTTTCCCGTTCGGGGATAAACCATACAAACTGGTCTGTGAAAGCCCCAAGTTGGAGAAGCTAGTGAACGGAAGTGAAACCAGCGCAAAGGAAGCATCTGAAGAAGAAGCCAGCAAGGGAGAGATTGTTACGAACAGCGTGGCCATCGATATCATCGCCACTACAGACATGTAAGTATACGGCTATTGTTATTAGGAATAACATTACAATGTTACCACTCCGTCATTAGCAGTAAAAATGTAAAAGGATTTGTGAATTAAACTACAAAATTCTGCCTTGATGAAACTACAGAAATCTTCCTTGAGGAAACTACACAAATCTTTCTTGAGGAAACTAAAGAAGCCTCTCTTGAAGAAAAATCTCATTTGATAAAACTACAGAATTGTCATCTGTATAAACTACGCAAATTTCTTCTGTACTACACAAATTTTCTCTGAACTACATACATTTCTTGTCAATAAACTATACCTTTCGTCTCACCTACAAATCTAGCTTGTAACTAAACAACTGTCTCCCAAGAAGACCAAACGTATTTGTACAGCAGAAACTACAGATCTTACCACAGAAGAAATACACAAATATCCGGATAATTACAAAGCTGTTCAGAAATATGAAATCAAATATTCCAGTTATAAATTTGTTTGCATCGATTCAGGTATAATCGCGTCTTAATCTATAGTGGTGAAAGGTGGTAACCTTGTAATCACGAGCACACAGAAGGGATGGTGCAAACCCGACCTTGAACAGGGAATTTGTAAATCCCGCCGCTCCCACCGTTTCTGGGGCCTTAAGTGACAAGTGGCCAACAGGCCTCGTGTGGGCGTCTAACGTTCATTGGAGACCATTGGTCATCCAGCAATATGATATGCATTTATGCACGTCACACGCGTGAAAGTTAATCAGTGCATGGATTAATTCGGATACTCTGGTTTCCTTCACCTATAATACTGACCACCATCGTATATATGAATTCTTGTGTACTGCGTTAATCAATGATCAGATAATCTGTACTGTGTGCTTTTTTCAGGTCAGTTGATGTCACTCCATCAGCCAGCGCTTTTCTCCACATCCCGAAGGGTGGACCAGCAAGGTCTGATCTGGCGTTGTACTTGGTGGACATCAAGAACAAACCTCTGGGAAACCGGAACTGGCGCTTCGGCAGATACCTAAAGTTAGCCGCCGAACTCATCGGTAAGCTAACGAAGGTTAAACTGTAAAGCTGTCTCAAAAAGTAGGCGAGATGTTTAAAAGTGTAAGCAGCAAATGTAGACACAACATTTCACCACCATGCCTATAGGGGGCCTCCGTGAGCGAGGTGATTAGCAACCTATTAGTGAAATCAAATACATATACCAATGAATACATAGAGGATATTGCACAGTGAAGGTTGAATACCATAAATATTGTTCGAGTGAGAAGTGGAAATGATAATCCACGAGACACGAAGCGTCAAGTGGGTCATCATTTCCACCTTTCACGACAGCAATATTTAGGGGTATTCAACCATCACTGTGCAATACTCTATTTATTATTTATACTTTAACAATGTCATGGTTTTGTGTATATAAACAAGTTTTAAGCAATGTTTTTAGCTGCAGGCTTTCAAAGACCTGTCAATAGCGTGACATCGTATACATGACGTCAAGAATGACGTCGTGTCTTCTTGCGCGACGAAACATAGCAAATGACTAGGCTTGTATTATGACGTAATCCCAGTGAGCTCAGATTGGAAGGTCATGAAAACAAAGTGTTTCATTTTCGACGTCACGGCGTCAGGATCATGGGTCAAGGTCACCAGCAGTGTAGTGTCAAAATGTAATAACAAAAATTGATATCTAACTAGTGAAGATATCACTTTCATCAGTAAAAAAAAATAATAAATATCTATGTTTGTCTAAACACGATGATCGTGATGTTGCGTAAGCTAGTTATTTACAGCCTTCTGATGGCTGTGATCTTTTTATAGGCAATAGTGTGCTGAACATTTTCATCAACTTACCTCACTTAAGAAAATGGCAGAAAAAGCTCGTTTTCTGGTGAAAGATAAACTGGAAATAAGTTTAAAGTAACGGCACAAGAACGGCAATAAATTACAGAGAACACAAAAGCTGAAGAGAAAAAAATATGGTATTAGCAGTTAGCAGAATTTACGGCGTGAGCTGCTTTTGGAAAATATATTCATGCATTCCTTTCACTTGGTGAGGATTGTTCATTTTTTGTATGTGTATTTGACTTTTTGATTTATTTATTTTTTCTTAGCTCCGAATGATAAAGAGGAGAGTTTCCAGGTACACACGTGCATGGCATTGGCTGTAGGTAGTGGACAGAAACAACTCATCATAAAGAATGGGTAAGCTTACAGCAGGTCAGGAAAGGGTGGGGTTGGGGCTTTGGCTCACATCCCCAGATCGCCATAACGTAGCTCTTTGCTGAAGTCGGCCGCCCATTGACCAAGCTGGAATCCAGATCTTGTTTGTTCGACTCCGATTTTCAGGTACTTGGTGAAGGGGTTGTATGATTCTCCATTACACGACAGGACAGAGAGTAGAACCAGTACAACGACGACAGTGTAATAGATTGCTATTAATCGTAACCCGTGAGATCCGGTATCAATTTTTCTCAGTTATAGTTTTGCTTTAACTTATTATATAATTGCTTATTGTACGCGGTCTAGCACCATGACTGAAGCATAACTTGGTAAAAATATATGTAATGATAAATAATAATTTAAATGTTAATGAGAATTTATTACACGTTACTGGTCTAGAATCATGGCAAAAATGGAAAACAACTCACAGGATCGGAACAGTTACTTCACTGTTACTGTAAACATATTGTAAATAAAAAAGATATTAATTTCTGGGTACCACCAAGCAAGTAAATTAAATCCTAATCCAATAAAATTATAAATAGTTACATTTCTGATTGTTTTGGGTTAGTTGTGGCGACGGGGTGGTGTTCCCTACAGACCAGGGTTTTATAACCGCTGGACGAGTGGCTTACAGTGTTCCTTTCAGGGCTTTTCATCTCCAGGACAGTATTAAGACCGTGTTCATGTGTACTTTTGTGCTCTGTCAACACAATTGTGACGGCGTAAGTATACATCTTCTCTCATTATTTTGTATGTTAGGGGTGTATATATATATACAGCCAGGACAAACTTCGTGTAGGTTCAAACCCGACTTTGGGCGCGAAAATTATAATCTCTGCCGCTGTTCTCTCTACCTGTTCGTGGGGCATTGGTAACAGTAAGCGGTGAATGACGCTCGTGTGGTCTTTTGCACACTCTATTTTTTATTGAAATTCACCTGTCCTCGGTGTTTTACGTCTGGCTCAACGGTTTTGTCCACCCATAGAACTGATCGCCATCGCATTTGTGGAAAAAGATTCGATGCTGTGAGTTCAAGTCCAGCTCATGCTGGCTTCCTCTCCGGCCGTACGTACATCTCCCAGCAAGTTATGGATCGTTGTGGGTAATCCCCGGAACCTGCTCGGTTCCCACCGTAATGCTGAGCGCCGTCGTATAAGTGAAATATTCTTGATTATCGCGTAAAACATTAATCAGATAAAGAAATAAATTAATGACAAATTCTTGAGTATGACGTTAAGCAGCAATCGAATCACATAAATAGCATTTCCATGATAGGGAAGCGCGTTCTTGGCACACGTTTTATCCCCTTGCATAGCTGATTGGGCATCCCGGTTGTTTTCATGCGGCGCAGAAGAGGTGTGCAGATTACTTCTCTAGCGTTATCACTTTATTTTGCAGTCGTCGTGTGAGCATGAACTGTTACATCCACGCCGCAAGCCAAAGCGAGACGCCACCTTCGCCTTATACGCTGACGGTAAGTAATTGGCTTCACCATCACCTACCTGTCTTAGACTTAAATCGGGCTTTGCTCTAATTTGTGGATTTGTTCCTTAACGTCTATTTGAACTTTAACACTAATATCAAATTTGTCATGAAAATTTAAGACAACTCCAAGTAGTAAAGTCAAAGTTGCTCAGGAAAACCGCAATTTTAGAACTGTAAACTGTTTTGAATTTAAGACCAAGTCAGATTTGTATAGCATAAGACAACTTTGTGATCCTGGGCCCTGGTGAAAAACGGTGGATTACTTCCGGTGGAGGGGCACCCTCCAATTCTCTAACTAAAACCTAGCAGCCGACGTCAAAAATGCCGGAGATGGCGTTAAACTGCAATTAAATATATATCTTGAAATTATTTTCCCTCACAATGTCGATTTACACCCTGAGAGATCGGTCATACGGAGCCCCTAAGCAGGCATTTTCATTATCATTTTCTTTGTCGTTGAATTAAAAAAAAAGCTTGTCTGTTGTCACTATAGGAAGTCAAACTATTTTTTGTGATGATGTAACTAAAATAGTTGAAATAAAAATAGTTGGTCTTAATATGTTTTTAATAGACAAGCTATAGAGTTTCCTTGACATTAATGTTCCAGGAAAGATGGAAATGTCAGCTTAGGGGCTCAATATCACCCCATGTATATGGCAGAAGCTTACGTGGGTAGGTATGTCAGTGGACTCTGCCTGGTTTCCTCCCACCATAAAGCTGTCGTATGAGAAAAATATTCTTTATTCTTTGAAAAATAAATGAATAAAGAAATAAATATTATTGACGTGAAGAATTTAAGTCCCGCCTACACAAGCAGGTATCAAGCTGTGTAAAAACACACCATTCTCTGTGGCTGCAAGCACAACTATGAAACAGTTACTTGTTGCAGAAAAGACCAGAAAAATGTATATAACCACTTGGAGTTGTTTTAGGCGCACTTCGTTGCTCATTCGTTCGCTTCGGTTCAAAGTATTCGGTAATAAATATAAGAGATGAGCGTCGAATGTACGACACTTCCGGTCCGGAACATTCCATGGAAAGGCGGCTAGATTGGCTAATATTTATCGAGACTGAACTCTATTAATGTAAGGTTCAAACCCGACTGTAGACATGGAATTCTGCTCGTGGAGGATGGTGACAATATGTGGTCGACGGCACTCGCATATGGCTGTGTGCTCAGGTTAACATTCATTGAACACCACATGACTGCCACCAGTCTGATGCACATGTCTGTTTGTTGTATATGGAACGGTGCGCCCTTGTTTCCTCCACCGGTAAAACTGACAAGAAGAAAAATAACTCTTCATTGTTGCAGAAGCAACAACCAAATATATCATAAACAAATCCCCCATTGTTAAAATAACACCATATCAGATTTAAAAACATCCATGGATATAAATGTCCACTCCTTTTTTTCTCACAGTGGACGATAGCAATGATTCCAAGAAGTTGGCACACCCAGAAAGTCCAAACATGCTGATTGTACGAGAAATCGCCGGCGGTTCTAAACCAATAGACGGCTTCCGGGAGAACCCTCAGATGGAGATGATCAGCGGGGTAGCATTTTGTCTGTCTCTCTTGTCAATCGTGATCACGATTTCACTAATAGCCTCGCGGTGGCTAGGCGTAAGGCCGAATCGTAACGAGTCCTAGATATAGGTGTTGGAAACTCCGTCACTGATAACCTTGGGATAACGTGGCCATCTCTCCTAACCTCTTGTTGGCCCAGTTTTCGCCAATGTTAGATAACATAAATTCTCGAAAAATCAGCTAAACGGCAACTGATGGGCTGGCCTCTCTCTGCTGAATTGGTAACCTCACACGACACTAAATTGCTACACCTTAGTTGTAACTGATGAATAAGCTGTTAGACAACTATTGGATAATCTATTTCGTAAGGAACAGATGACCTATTTGACGGCCTCTTGTTATAACGTGTGTTTTAAATGCTAGGTAACAGAACTGCCAACTACAACTTTTCTCCTAATTATTGTATAACCTGTCTCGCAAGTGCTTGATAATCTCCCCTAACTACCAACGCAACAGAAAATTTCTGTGAAATATTATAAATGGATGTTAAAGTAGATAAACAACTAACCTCTAAAGGTGGAAGTAATATTAAGTGACAAAGGACATCAAGCCCAAAACAAAAAGAGACGAATCACAGCAGAATCGCATGCGTGTGGAGAGAAAGCTGTGCTTGGCATTTTGGCTATTCTGTTCTGAAAGGTTGGTTCGAATGATTTGTCATATTTTTACAGACAAAACTTGGCGCACGTTATATAAAACATTCTCTGTGAAGAGACTTCAGCTTACCCCCACGAGACCTCATGTGCATTGGACTTGTTACTTTTCTACATTTTTAAAGTTGATATATTCATTAATGCCCTTGTTATTCATTAATATGTTGTTGTTGGTTACCGTTGTTATATTTGTTATTTCCTGTTTGACAAATTGTACATAGGCCCATTGTTCGCATTGGTTACATTTCAACATTGCAAGTTCTCATTGCTACAAAATGCTTGCCTCTGATATTTGTCGCTTTTCTTCGCGTATTATTTTACGCAGCTTTGATCGCCATTAATCGTTTCCTCATATATTTGTCTAGAAATATTATTTATTTATGTTTGTGCACTGTTGTCTGATATATGTTTATTCAGTAATGTGTTAATGCAACAATACAGTAATGTGAGAAAAAATAGAATGGAGAATATATTTATGAAAATTAAAGATTGTTGAATTTACGTGCGTTCAGTTTAGTATTACGCATAACGTTGTAGTTATTATTATAATTAAACTGACAGGAAAGCACTATTTTGACATGTACAGCCCGGTTGGGCAAAATATTAAAGTTATCAATTTGCGTATTGATTGGAGCTCATTATATATTTAGGTCATGTTGCGACACACTACCTTTATAGCCTGAGCCAACGAAACATTCTCTCTAAAAACGACTGCTTACACTGTGCACAGATTGTAAGAAAACTGAAAATCTACAACCTCTGTGTATTAGAGGTATACAAATTCCGTCCTTGAGGAAAAAACACCTGTATTGGCGGTACACGCTGCTGTGTACCTCCATCATACGATTAAAAATGTAAATGTTCTGTTTTGTTTACGATTTGTTTACCTCTTGCGCGCAGTCGTTTTGGACAGTTTTCCTGCGTGGAGACATGCAACCAAAACTATAAGGTCGATGGTTCGACTCCAGGTCTGGGTGGTTCTCCCGAAGATTTACATTTGACAAAATTTGGATGTCATTTTGTTTAATATATGTCGAGAATAGTGTTTGTAGTTTCACGAGTTATCTGACCTTGAACTGTTTCACCAGCTTGTAATGATTTGAACACATACGGCTAGCATCTTCTGTTTGTTCAATAACTCATGAATGTCTGCTAGACACCGGAACGTTTCATTCAGGCACCACTGTTACAAATCCACCATTACAAAACCACTGTAACATGTCATCATAATCTGATCTAAGTGTGTTGTAAACCACGCCTATTAGCAAAAAGGGCCTCCATCCGTGGGCGAGGAGATAAGGGCGCCAGCGCAGCGTGATGACGGTCACCAATGCAGTCGTTGTGAGTTCGTCCAGCTCATGCTGGCTATCTCTCCGGTCGTACATGAGACAGTCTGCCAGCATTCTGCATGGCTCTTTTCCTCTATATTCGGGCTGGTTTCTTTTGAAAACTGACCGGTTCCTTTCTGGACCGGTTCACCCCTGGACGTTGAGTGGTTTCCTCTGACTGGTTTACCCGTATACCTTGACTGCGCTTTCCTCTGGATTCTGACCGGTTTCCTCCACCTATACAGAAACCAGGCCAATAATCTAGTACTGGACAAACCTTCTGACGTAAAGCCGCATACTGGTCAGAGAGATCTGAATTCCAACGCACATTATCCACCAGCAATCTTCGGATGGTCGTGCTCGGGTTCTCGGGATTATACCTGGTTTCCTCTGACCATATAATGCTGGCCGCCGTCGTATAAGTGAAATATTCTTGAGTAAGGCGTATATAGCAATTAAATAAATAAATATATCGTGCACGATTCTATATTTCCACTGGTACAACATGTATAAAAAAAATACTCTTTAACACTGAAACAGAAGCCGGGATATCTAGTTTGACTGGCTTCTGTGACTGTGTTGCCACATAAAAAAAATTTACAAAGTTCTCAGCCAACCTTTCGTGAACAAAATTTCTTATACCGTACCTATATAATTATATGTACGTATATAAGTACATCCAAAAAAGACAGTCCTTGGTCCGTTAAAGACCCTGAATCAATACGTAACGAAGAACACCTCAAATATATTTCCACAGGATTATTTAGGGTAACATTGCAAATCAGGATATTCTCACTATTCTCACACAACTGAATTTCAGTAACTGCTCTAGATTGATTCGGTGACTTTAAGCACATTCCATAAAACTCAAATCTTATAAATATCGACACAATTACCGCATACAGGTATCGAAGGTTCAGACACTTACCAGATACATAGTTAACGGAAAGGCTTTAAAAAAAGCAAAAAAGCCTGCGGATGCATCGAGCGTGGAATCGTTGTACATGTAAGCTATATAAATGAAATACTCTTGGCGTAAAACACCAATCAAATAAATAAACAAACCAAGCAGTAATTTTTCTACTGATAATGATTTGGGAAAATCGGTTATCATATTCATGCAACAAAAATGTTGTTAATGAAATATATTTAATGGTTGGTGTTTAAGAACAATCAAATAAATAAATAAATGTGTACAGGTACCATAATAAAGAGTTTTCAGGTGTACAACCGTAATATGCCGGTAAAGATGTGAATTATTCCTTTGATTTAGAAAGTTTCCATGCACACAGTTATTACACTGATTTATTTATTTATTTGATTCGTGTTTTATGCTGTACTCAAGAATATTACACTTATACGATGGCGACCAGCATTTTGTATGGTGGCAGGAAATCGGGCAGAGCCCGAGAGAAAACCCACGACCATCCGCAAGTTGCTGGTGGACCTTCCCACGTAGGGCTGGAGAAACAGTTATTTAAGGTCATCATGTCAACATGTGTTCAGTATTATCCTTTTTTTATTTCAGCGGGGGGGACAGAGGGAGGTCCACAGGTGCCGGGAAGAACGGGCGGGGAACAAATGCGAAACATATTTGTCACAATGAGGAGAGTAAATTATATCCAAGATTTAAAAAGAAAATTGACACGCTAGAACATTTGTGTAGCCCTGAATTTGTTTAGGCAGAATGTTGTTTTTTGTTCTTGCTATCATCCAATCGCGATGATTTTACAACAATCGAGACGCAGAAAAACATGAAAGCTGTGTAATAATACGTGAAATATAGGTAGGCCTCATAGCCTATTAGGTTAGGTCGGCTAATCAAATTCGTCGCCAAATCCTTGCGACGTCCATGAACATGCTGTTCAAATTCAGACCACAAAATGTATTTACCCCTTGAATAGGTCTATAGTCCCCAAACGTGGTAGTCAAGTTGCATTTCACGCGAATTTCTGTGCAGCAGTGCCTCATTCAAGAGTCCGCCCACCTCGATGTTTCACAGATACACCCCACCCCTCGGGCGCCCCATTCATTCGGTAGCCCGGATGATGACATCATACTTCATTAGGCGGCCATTAAACCTGCAAAACATTCGGTGGGCTGATTGACACCCGCGACTTGGGAGGGATTTTTGTTTGTTACATTACACAAACTTCAAAATGTAAGTATTACGCCTCAGAGGTTATGCGTCGTTTTTCTGTTAAGGCGAGTCGTTTGAGATGGAGAGAAAGAAATCAGAATGCTTCCTACTTGAACTTGATTATTTCTGAGGAAGTCTAAATCGATGCGCAGCTGGCGAGGTTTAACATCAGCACATAGCTTTTGAGAAATCATTCCCATCACGATTCAAATATGTATTGTCTAAATGATTGTAAGCATTAATGATGAATTTTTGTGTGTTTTGTAGTGAAGGTAAGAACATAATGAATGAAGATGGGCTCTGAAACACCTTGGGAAATAATCAGGTTGTAATGAAACAGTTTGTCAAGGGAGGTCACTCTAGATGGTTAGACTATATATGTACATGCTGTCATCTTCAGCTGAAAATGACTGGACGTCTTTGTAATGCTGGCTTGATGTAGTAAAACATTGCGAAATATGTATATTTTGACATGGTTTTCGTGCCAGAGGACAGTTCAGTGTACATACGAAATAGACTTTCGCTAGGAGGATATTTCTTACTCCTGATGTAGGTTTCGAGCAGTTGTGGTACAGTTGTGTGTCAACATCCACGTATCACACTGGCATGCCCATGATAAGCACACAAGGAAGTTGTAAAATTTATAATCTTCATTATTGGCTTTGTGATAACGGACATGAATGTGCACTTCCTTTTTATACGTGGATGTAGAGAGCATCTGTAATGTAACTTCGTCTCTTTGAATGAACAGTGACACTGTTGACTAGTTTATGTGTAAGCATGCTAAATACAATCTGCAGTTTCATTGATATTGTTATGATATATGTAAGCATTTTGTTACCTGTAGGCTATTTTTGACGATATGAAAATTGCTTTAGCCGTATTAATAACAGTTATTTATGTAGAAAACAGTGCCAGATGACGAATTGAAGTTCATTAATATATATATCTTTAACTACATTTAACCTATAGAAGAATAGCAGATCAATCTGCTAAGGCGTACATAGATACAATCTCTCTATATGACCGTGGCCAAGATTGTAGATGAAAGATTATCACACGCAGGTAGAGTCAGTTTAAAACCAGGTAATGGCTACACCTCACCAGGTACCTGACCATCTCTTGTTACATTTACATGTACATGTACGTGGAGCCTCCGCAACGCCAGTCGGACACACAGCTCATTTTTAAGGACTAATGAGCTCAGTTGTCTCAACTGTCCCTTAATTTAACAGATCAAAAACTAATAATTTAATAATATTTTGAAAATAATATACAGTAGTCCACTATTGCTTGTGTCAGAAAACAGCATAGATTTATTCTATGGCTGCTAAGCACAATACTGTTTTCACTAGAAAAAATAACTTTTATCTCAAAGTGGTGTCATAACATTCCACTCAAGCCGACTTGTCTACCTCTACATGCACATCAGGTACACAACATGCTTTTCTTCCCCTGAAGTGCCTTTTTGTAAGCCACAAACTTGTCCACAGCATGCAGCTGCACGGAGAAGTAAACTGTGTTAAAATTTCACCCGACTTCAAGACAGGTAGTTCACAGATTCATTCCACATGCAAACATTTTCTCCCTGACAAACATTTATTGAACTGTTAGGTAATTCAGCTGTAGATAAGACTCTTTGGTTTATGAAGCCTTAAGTATAATTGCACTGTTTCTCTCCCCCCACCCCCCTTTTTTTTCCATTTCACAATTATGTATTTATTGTCTTGATTATTGTTTAATGCCATAATTAGGAATTTTCATTGGTATGAGAGCAATTAATTGTATTAATGGAGGAAACTTGAGTGCCCAGTGTATATCACCAACCTTTGGTGGGCTACAGACGAATATTCAAACGTCACCCACAGATATTATTAGTTACATGGTTACTGAGTGAAATGATACAAAACTATATGAAGGTCTGTAAGCCTCCTATCGAATTTATCCTGCAGAAGAACCTTAAAACTACATAGAAAGTTTGTTTCTTGAAAATCAAAAGATGCTTCAACAGTAATTTCCTGTCGTGTAGAGGAGCTTTGAATTACCAAGCAGTGATCTGGGAATTATGATGTCATAATGTTATTGGCATTGTTCATGCAACATTCCTTTTTGACCTTGTGTTCGTGGTGTCCTTGCGTCACACTGAAACTCTTACATCATGGAGTTCTCCCTACTGTTGAGTCATCAGACACAGACAGTATCTGTTGCAGGGTATAGAGTCATGCATATCTGCCATGTGACAAATGGCAGCACTAGTGTATATGGAAGACTCCATGAGCATTGAGAGCAGAGTAAATTCTAAATTAAGAAACATGACTCTCATGATAAGTATTTTAATCATATATACATATCAGTTTATTTTTTATCAAGTGGAATATTCAGTAAATAATACACCATATCAGTATGTTTAAATCGGCATCTGATATACTGATAACAGAGTAAGGCTTGTACCATAATAATAAAAAACTTGATAGGCCTGATGAAAGGGAAGCTTTGTTCATTGTCATTGCCGTGACCTCATCTAGTCTGCATCCAGGGATAGCAGAGTGTACATACAGACACATACCATAGAAATAAGACGTTCAAAATTTAAGGAACATAAAAAATACATGTATTGTACTGGACCCAAGTACTTAAATAAAAATTCAAAATAGTTTTACTGTGCCAAAAATGTGACTTACCTTATGGATTCTTACTTTAATGCCAAGATTTGTTTCAGACCTTCAGGACCAAAATGAAAATTAGCATTGTAATTCAAATGTAAGCTCAAGAATTGCATCACTTAGTTAAGACTAAGTCTGACTTAAATCTAAGACAGCTTCATTACATTAGGCCCTGATGGGCAGTAATTTAGATTGGTTGAATATGCGCACTTTCTTGGTCTTTTTTTTACGAGGACATTAATGGATGTACAGCACCTCCTGGCTTTTAAGCCATTGTGCAGGAGGGTGGTTCACATTGAACTACATGTATAATCAGGTCCTTCCAGAACTAAACTTGGGGCCACTTTCACCAAATTTTGTAATGCACATTTTTCATTACCTCATACAATACGTTGTCTAGGTTATAGTGTCATAAAGCTAAATAATTTACAACTAAAGGTAGATATGTGTGAAATTGATTTACAAAGTTTCATGCAGTGTTAAAACCCCAAGCAGTATGGATGTAGTCAGCTGCCATGTGCAAACGTACATCATCATGTGATGGCTTGATGATGTCACATGTACTTCATCATGTGATGGCTTGATGATATCACATGAGCTGATGACATACCATGATACACCGTGTACATGTATATGTCGTAATTAATTTAGCATTTATAGCAGTATTTATTGCCAAGCATGGATGCTCAGGACTCTGTAACTCTGGATTCTACATGCTTGTGGTTTATAATATGTACAGGTGCATGATTTGACTTTGATTATAGAGCTCATTCTACTACAGTACATTAGCTGGAAAAGCTAAGTTTGACTCACTAACTAACTTTGGTCCTGATGTAAAAACAAAAATTAGGTTCACTACAGGCCTTTTTGGTGACAGTATGTTCTCCATAATTGGACGGAGGGAAAGTTTTGACAAAAAAATGCACTTTCCTTCCTTTACTTTCATGGTTTGGATATTCCCATACATGTGCATTAACCATTAAGAATGTACACAATTCTCTTCTAGAGAGCCTAAAATTCCACAGCAATTACTTGTGCATGCAATCATTACCAGAAAGTAAATGTGGTTATCTCCCTTTATCATGTGGCTATCCTGGTCATGTTAGTACAGATTGCAACTGAACAACATGTCAGCAGACATTGTGTGTCCTGATGTTAGCAGGGGGGCTACACACACACAGGTCAGGTGTTGTGAAAGTAACCTGGAATCATAAACTATTTATATAAAGCCAACTGATACATGCATTCACAAACGAGGACAATTGTTGTGACATGTATTACATAAACATGACCAAGTTTTCCGCAGTGGAACATCTGTGACTTTCAGCACAGAAGTGAATAATTCAAAGACATCATCACCCATTTTGGCATCCTAAACAATGAGTGCATACATGTATGCTAGAAGGTTTTGTTTGTTATTGTATGAGCAATTACATGTACCGTGAAAAGTGACCCCCTCCCAGTAAGAAAATTATATTAACAGGATCATTCAAAATGAAAGCACCACTGCGTTTGCTGACACTTTTGACGGTTTTCATAGATGGATTTTCTAATTTCCCTCCGACTTTAGAAAGCTATTTACACATTTTTTCCTTTTCACCTTCTGTGTAAGGCTGTTTTTGTGTATATATCTCGCACCTGATTCCAGGTGTTGTTGCGTTATTAACACCATTTACATGAAGAATTGTTGATGTGGTATAAAACCGTCATCGTTATTTCATTGTATAGCATTATTGTCTTTGATCATTGCTCATATTGTTAAATTAATGTAAATTTTCATTCCTTCCTAAACGACAACCCCCCTGCATTCCATTAACAATGGCACTAGCTTTTTCTTCCCAGCTTTGATACTAGGTCATATATGAATGAGTGCAGACAGGATATGAATGGCTAGATTTAGAATCCATTGCCTAAATTTAGACGTGAAAGATGTGCATGTCATCATTGGGTATTAGCTCGCTGCTTGGCTACTTGATTACGACCTTGTAGCGTAGAAATCCAGGCTAGTTTTTACTGGAAGAGCATTCCTGCAGCAAATAATCAATAAGACACTGCCTAAATAGGAGGTGGCTGAGAATGGACAGAGTACTATATATAGTCAGATCTCAGCGCCATGGTAACAGCTATTGAACCATAAGCCAGCTGTAGCTGTAGACAGGCAGAGGGGCCCGGCGTTGATTGATTGGTGTTATGTGACAATCTGTGCATAGGGACCGGATTGGTCCCTGTTAAATATTCCGACACCCTGAGACATGTCAGACTGGTCCGCACAATATTGGATAACAAGCATATACATATACCTCTACTGCCATGCCCACTTCCACTTCTTCTTCTTCTTCAAAGGTTTAAGAATAATTTATATACATATATGTTGCCGAAGTGCTTGCTCTGTCAAAACGTTTTTAAACTGTTGACATGTTGGGAAAGAAAAGTACTTATTCTGGTACCATACTTTGTTTGTCATTTTCGTAAGAATGCCAGAAAAAAATCTCTTAGGTATGTACAGGGTATGTGATCCGTTATCCAAATAAATTGTACCAAAGTTCACAATTACGCATATTTAGTTGGAGAAGGCTCACTTAAGTGAATCATTGTCAATCTTCATCTTTGGCAGCATTCCTGCTTATGTAAGTGTGAAAACATGTGAAGTATTAATGTTAATTTATGTGTGTAACATTCCATTTTATTAACCTGCAATAACTGGTTTTTTATTTTTTATTTTCTTAAGTTAACATCTTTACTGGAAGGAAAGCTCACAACAGTCTTTCGAGAGCTGTGCCCACGCAATCTTTCAGGGATTTTTTATATATGTGTATATTTTCCTTCCTCTGCTAATTGGAGCTCATGTACTAACTGCACACATTCTTTAGGATGAAACCCGCATCAGTTTTAGTCACATAAGCAAAATCGGAACCTCATTACTGGTGCAAGTACAACATTGATGATAATTTTCAATACCCTGGATACAAGCTAGAGCTAGAGTATTTGAATGTACTATTTTCTGCCATGCGTACCATATACATGTACTGGTTCATTTAAATGTCAGCTTGGTCCCAGCAAAACAAATTATGTCCATGGCACACCGACTGGTGACAGACAATGTATGATTTACATGCACATTGTACATTGGTGATTACTGGACTTCATCCAGGTTAATGTGTACTCCAACACAGGGCACATGAATTGCACACTACATATGTATGTACACATTAACTGGAAAGCCAATATTAGTTATACTCTAACTGCAAGAGCTAGAGTATAACTAATAACTAACTTTAGCAAGAGCTAAAGATGAGTGATAGTTCACACTCACTGTGTCACCTTGTTTTCACCAGTAAAAGTTAGGCCAGTGATCTGTTTCTCAAGTCACCATAGAATACGTTATTTGTATATCAGTACATTAAAACATTTGTTAAAACATACTGTAAAACCACGCCTTTTGCCACATTAGCTTTCGGGAGTACAAACCCTTGTCTCATTTCAATCTGAGTGAACTAGTGAGACTCTGGAAATGAAATGTTGACTTGGCTTATTGTCCGGCTTCTATGAGTTAACAAATAAACAGTGTTGTGTTGAACTTGACACTTGTACCTAAATGTTCCACAGTTTATATAAGTGTACATGTAGTTGTTTTGATCTGTTCTTCTGCACAGGAAAAAACAATCCTGCTTTGACATGACAATGTACAATAACTAGTAGATTATGCCACACCCTTTCTTTTGATTATCTACATGTACTGTACAGATATTTCAGCTGTTCCTTGTTTTATCATGCCTATCAGTTTTGCAGCTGAATCACGTTTCCAAAATTCTACACCTATGTACCTGAAATAGTTCAGCAGGTTTTTATGTTTGTTTTTGTCAATCATGCCCCAGGTGTTTTATTTATTTATTAATATCAGTTGTAATGAAAGCTTTATCATCAATCATCCGATGTTGTTATACCCTGGTTGATTTGTAGGGCAGATGGTCTCCATGTTGTCGTTCGAACCGGCAGTGCGTACGTACTTCATTTGTCATGTGTTTTATTTCTTTCTTGTTGGTGGGGTGTGCTGCATTTCAGGTGATGGAGGGAGCCTGTTTCTTTAGAATGGTCATTTAATGCACCTATTCACTTAGCAACTTTTGTCTTACTTGTCTTCATTGATTCTCATATACAGTTTATTATAATTCATAAATTTATCTCCCATTTCAGGAAGAGGATATTGTTTGGGGCTGTGTCTTGATGTACATGTTTTACTGTATGAACAAGGCAAACTCTTTGTACATGTATCAAGGTCTCATGATTTTCAGCTTTAAACATGAAATAACGAGAAGCCATGATCTTTTTTCACGGTATAAGCTCATGTTTTGTATCTGAAATACATTGAACATATTCACTCATGAACATCTGTGTTACCAATCATATTAAGCGTCGTCTGTGTACCCTGAACGCGATGAAGGTCAACCATATGCACCACATGTTTGTACTCTGTGTTAGACATCATTGTTTCCCAAATTCTCTCTCTGAAGATTGAATGAAAACTTCGGTTATTACCAATAGTATTGGAGATGGTAGTACATGTGGATGTAGATGGGTGACAACAGTACTGTACACAAGAGGTAGAGGATTCCTACTTCCAGGATAGTATTATAAAGGTACATTTTGGGCTGGAGTGCTCAGAAAGTTATAAAAGATGATTGCCGTTTCCTAGATATTGCCATAAGCTTGGGAGAGCCTACATTGTATGACTGGTCATGTGCATGGACTTAATGTGTCATTGAAGTTAGTGCTTGCCACTATTGTTTTCAGGCCAAAGGAAACACAGTTGTATTAGCATGTTGGATCAGATTGATGCTTTTGAGCAAATACTCAGATGCACTACACGTGTATGAATTTATGATTTACAGACACACATGTACATACAGTTTTGCTAAGGCATTTTTTCTTGACCATTTTATCTCCATAGCTAGAATCATTGGCTTGGGAACAAATCAAAATCTCTTGTGTACTCAAATACACCCATTCCAATATCCAACTCACTCTGAATTTCTGTTTACATTAGGAACAGATATTTTCGGGTGCCTTATAATATAAAAAATAATTTTTACCAAACATACATTTCTGTTATTGTTAAAGATTACACATACTTGGTTTCCTCTTGGTCAGTAATTAGGGCACCCTTGTAATATGGAAAGTTATCAGTTCCACCAATTTTATATGTGCAAATAACATAAAAGTATGAAGACCTTACGATTTGGGACCTCAAGCCCTTCTTACAATTCCATAAAGTTGGATCAAAGCCTGACATGAAAGCTGAGATATTGAATCACATGCCGATGCTGTAGTGTCTTGTTGAAAGTTTGAACATTGATGCGTTTTCTCCATGAAAGAATTGATAATGTGAAACAAGAACACATGTGTAATGTTGTTTCTTCAGTTGTGGTGGGGTTTATACTGTAATGTGGTTCTAATAGGAAATGTACTCCACAGATCTGCTCTCATGATTCAGCCTGTTAACATTGCTGCACTAGGAGTTGGGCTGAGGGAGTCACATGTTTGTTTGGTTTTTATGCCAGTGGAGAGCTAATCAGCACTTAGGCGCAGATTTAACAGTCCCGGATTTGCTGTACATGTATTAATCACCCACAACTGGGACAGCTAGACAAGTGAATAACATTGATACACTGCAGTGGTCACTAGAATGTAAGTTGGTGTATACATGATGGTGTACATTATATTAACATGTGCATTGAATCCAACTGCCTGATTTTTGAAGTACTGCATTAGGTTTGCCTTAAAAGCATGCCAATTCTGTAATGTTTCCTGCGAATTTATATGAAGAATGTCATATTTTGTCATATTACATAACATTCTTTTCAGACATGCGGGCATGAGATTCTAATTCTTTTTGGTTGAGTGCTGCCTTTTTTTTGTCAAAAGTATATGAAATTTTTTGGTTTAGTGTATAAGTACATGTACTTACATGTACATGACAAAATGACAAGATTTATGACTGAGTGTCATGTTTGTAATTACATTTAAGTATTTTAATATTCTTATAATAATGAATCAAAATCAAGTTTTAGCAAATTGCATAGAGATATGTATACAAATACTTTTCTGTACATATATATGCAATATTAGATTGGGTACTTGTGTGTGGATTGGTGGAAATGGGTTTCCTGTGTGGAATTAATTGGCAGGTAAATATAGCTTGTCAGGAGGTTGAGGGTGTGCACAACTGGCTGGCAGCACACTGGGATAGGTGACCTTCGATGTCATAATTTTAAAAAGTCTGATCATGTACATTATGTTTACAGTACACTGTTCATAAGAATGGCCTCATTGGACGATAAGAGATAACAGTGTGTGCCTTGCAAGCAGTAATCTGGGGTTCAAGCCACAGAATTGGCAGCCAGTATTCCCCCAGGCTTGGCTTTCCTCATTATTTGGATAGTCAAATATGGGTTATGGGTTTAAAGTGGTTTTTAGATTAGCTTATCATCTTAGATTATAGATCAGTCATGTTAAATACCAAGAATAGAGATGTCTTCAGATAGAGAGGTAGAGGTGTCTTCAGATTGCCTTAATTTTGTGTCCATCAATCATGCATCAAAAGTGTACTTCTGAACATGTTATGCTGATGCGGTGTTGAAAGAAAATTTATACAACCTACACCTTAAATGAAAGAGCTATACAAACTGTGTGGAATACTGTTTTTTTTTTTTTTAACATTTTTTAAAGATTTCGTAAAAGAGGCAATCTGTTTTAAACATCGTCATTTTTTACAAAATCCACCTATTTGGGACACATGGAAAGTCTCGCCATGTTTTAGGCTTGTCCAAGGAAAATCCTCCTTTCTCCCTCTTGAATATTCATTGTTACGTCACTGTGCTTAAGGTTTTACTCCTACCATTTAATTAACGTGCATTTCCAGTATCAGCTAGATATGTTTGTACGGCGTGATGATCGTGGATTTTAAGTTCTGTTAAAGCCAACTCTAAAAACAAGAGTTTGAGAGGTACTGGAGGGCCACATCATGCCTACATGTGTTGTTGTAGGCTGCCAAAATGTGTCTGATTTGCGATGTCCTGAAGGCAGAGAGCGCAACCTGTCCTTTCACAGATTGCCCCTGTCAAAGCCAGAAATCCCGGTTCCCACTCACTTGAGCTTGATGCGTGGTCGGTCAAGCCACTGTTCTCAGCCTCAATCCTCTGCGATTCAAACTGGTAGCCTTGTAAACTGAACTTACATTCACTGTCATCAAGACGAGAGCTGGGGTCCCCACTGAGGCTCTCCATTGCATTATCTATGTGATTTTTTTTGTTACCTTCAAAGACAGAAGAGCTACTTTGCAAAGTTAAGTGTGATGGCGTAAGAAAAATGGCGGCCTATAAAGGCTTCTCTGTCTTGGATGTTTAACTATTAAATTCTCAAATAACAAGCACTTCCACCAGAAAATTGAGATTTTTTATTTAACCATAAGTAAAGCTCTTCCTTTTAAGGTATAGGTTGTATAAATGTGTTCTTTTCTTTCAAAACTTTTATGTTATATTTTCTGGGTATATAATCTGTCCTTCCTATGCTTACCGCCGCTAGCATGAAGGAGACTGATGAGGTTTCCTCACCCTCAGCATGGTGGTGATGTTTTACTGTTGCTTTTTCTCTAGGTCTGGTCCACAAAACCCACAGGCAGGTCCTGGCGGGCCTCCGTAAGTACTTCACACTGGGATGTTGTGGTTGTTCAAACCAGCTTCAATGGTGCCATGGTGGTGTTGTTAAGTGGTGGATATGCTGTCTATGTGTTGTGCAATATTGTGTATTTCTCTGTGCTGCATGTTTTTAGACAAACTTAACTCTCTATGCTGTAGTCTTTTATATTAGAGCACAGGGCCTATTTTTTATGAAAAAAAGAAAAGAAAGAAAGTTGCATTCATGAGATGCTGTAGTTTCGATGAAGTAGCCAATGATAATTAGACTTTATATGTGTCATTTAGGACCAGTCATTCATTCATTTGGGATCAGTTAAAATGAAAAAATGATAACGCAAAAGTTTGTGAAAGTGGGCCCTGATGTATATATATTCTTGTGTAATTCTTAAACATTGCTTCTCGTGCTGAAGACCTGTCACAATCTCAATAATGGGTCTCTAATGATGCCGATATGTGCATTGAGTTGGTGCACTTTAAAGTTCTATATGCACATGTATGTATGGAGTGTGTGTACGTATGGTTTATGTATGGAGTGTGTGTACGTATGGTTTATGTATGGAGTGTGTGTACGTATGGTTTATGTATGGAGTGTGTGTACGTATGGTTTATGTATGGAGTGTGTGTACGTATGGTTTATGTATAGAGTGTGTGTACGTATGGTTTATGTATGGAGTGTGTGTACGTATGGTTTATGTATATTTAAAGCCTCACATGGATTTACATATTGGCATCTTTTGTCCATCGAAGACATGGACTGAAAAAAGATGGTAAACCCTGTTTAAGTGTATCACAGTATGCAGAACAAAACGTTTCCCCCTAACAGCACAATCAGAGGAAATACAGCTTTCGCTTTGGTCAGTTAATCGAATTGTAGGTCATGATGAATACTCACAACTACTTAAGACTGTTCACCACATGAAGTGTGAAAAGAAGACGAAAGAAAAACAACAAAAGACAAAACAACCAAATAAAATGGTCTGTAGAGTGTTACTTGTGGTTTTCTCACATACAACCAGCAGTTATCATCAAGAACGTTAGCTATTCAAGCCAGCAAGGGCTGTGATTGACCTTCCTACAGTACATTCTCATGTGGGTATACTATACATGGAAAAGCCCAGGACCAAGTCAGTCTGCTTGCATACATGGTGTCCTAATGTACATGTATTATAGATGATGCTTCCAGTCTCCCGCTGAACAGAGAGTAACTTCTCTTCACATTGAATGACCTGCAGTTTTGATTGACCTACATGAAACTGTTCAGCTCAGCTTAGCGCAGTAGGGGTCATTAAAGTGAAGGCTGAAGTGTATTTATTTACTTGATTGGTGTTTTACACTACAGCATTATGGATGTTGGCTTAAATGTATAAATGTTTTGATTATCACTTTGATGCAGTAGAAGACAAAAACCTCAAATCAAAATCTCTTTCATTTTGACAATCATTGTATTACTCTTTCAGTCTTGGTGTGTCCATTTTGTGTTTGGCAGATAACCAGTTTTGTTTGCTGTCATGGGCTTTTTACACTCACCTTACTATACATGTACATGCACCCCTCTTTCTCCGTTCACAAACATTTCTGCTTTTCTGTTTCTGTTAAACTGAAATCTAGGCTTCACTTCTGGATAACCTCAAGGAAAGTCAGTAATATATAGACAGTAAAATTAAGACATACTTGTTACTATTATCATTGATTTGCAAATTTGCATTGCAGTTTTAGATGTACACATCAGGAATTGTGTGTACTGGTCTTTGAGGTATTGTAACACATGTAGGGTTATTTTATTTTAATTTTTTTATGCATTCATTCATTCATGGATTATCCATGATGTGTATGGTTTAGTATTCACAATTTAGGAGATTTTGTATGGGTGGGGGTTCTTTGTTCAGTTACATGTATTTGGTTTTGAATTCAATCTCTGTGTACTTGTTCATGTTCATGTTATGTCTAAGTGACCACTGATCCATCATGTATACACTCATGAGCAATGACCTTTGTAACTACGTATATAAATATTGTATAAAACACTTACCCTAAATCACCCAAAATTTTGACCATGAGTTCCACTTGTTGCATGATTCTGAAAGTTTTGTTGATCTTAGAAAAGTCGTGTGAGGTTTGTTTGGAAGTTTGGATGATTATCTACTGGGAAAATGTAAGCTCCAGCACCATAAGTCATATTTTGTGACATCTATTAGTCTCAGAAATGCTACTTACCTGGGTGAGATTTCAGGTGACTTACAATATTAACTTTACACACACAATGATACATATATGTATACAGTTGTTGTGTTATTGGTGCATCGAGAGCTGTGTGCCTGTAATTAAACACTGCTAAGTTGCTTGTCGTGTATGATATTTGTGTGCTTTCCAATTTCCTTTCTTTTCAATCAATCACATGTATGGTTAATCTAGTTGGAACCAATACTAGTAGTTATATGCTACAGCAAGTATTGTACATCAGTGTGTATTTTGATTTCTCTACTGTATTTTTGATTTTTGCAACAGTTGCATGCTTTAGCTTTGGGAGTGGTCATTTGTAAGTGAGCTTTTTTTTTAATGTGGGGAGTTATTTCAGTTGAATATACGTACTTTCACATGTATAATAGATGCATCGCTAAACCACATGTACATGGAGGTACTCATGGATGCCTCACGCTTAACATGCTTGGGTATGTAAGCTCATGCTTTTACCTACACGTAATGAAATGTAATGGCCAATAAATAGTTTTTGTGCACATAAATGTTACCATGGCATTGTGAAAACAGCATATACATGTAGGGTTGGAAATATAAACAGTATTAATGGAATTCCTTTCTAAAATCTCCACTTTTAGAATATTAAATTTAGAAAAGAAAAAAATTTAGAAAATTAAAGTCTCACAATTACTAATAAAAGCACATATACTTCAGTGTAGTCTCATACCAATCTGAGCAGATTTTCTTGTGTCCTGGTATTAATGATTCATCTCATGAACAGCACATAAATGTAAAATGAGTGTATGTTTGCTCTCTGAGTGATGTCCCAGGGTTTGTGACTCCTTACATGGATACAATACTGGGGTAAAAACCTCAGTTGATCATGATGATAACTTGATGCTCTGTTGTAGATTAAATAGTGTCATGCAGTATTCAACAGATTGTCAAGTCTTGTCAAAAATACATATAACTGAGGCTCTTAATATTTATGACAGAATAATTTATTTCCTAACCCCTTATGCCTCCCAACCAGAAAGTTTTACGGATCTTGCTGTAAGGCTTGTCCATACAGGGCATTTGTCGTTGACCATGACATGATTTACTTGTAAAGTAGTAGTTGACGGATGTTGTTGTTGTGTTGACAGGTCAGGCGGGCCAGGCGGTCCCCCCAGGGAGCAGAGCAAGAGGCTACAACAGACCCAGGCTCAGGTCGATGAGGTCAGTCAGCACACACACAATCGCGCGCGAAACTCTCACATGTAATACATGTATTTATACAAGTCCAGGTCCAGACATTGGCCACTACATTGGAACATCAATAGATCCAGAAGAAGCGAGGTCATGCTGGCTTTCCCTCTGGCTGTACGTGGGAAGGGTCCGCCAGCAATCTGCAGACGGTCGTGGGTTTTCCGACAGGCTCTGCCAGCTTTCCTCCTGTAATAATGTTGGCAGCAGTTGTTTTAGTGAAATATCCTTGACTACATCGTAGAACACCGATCAAATAAATAAATAAATAAAATTAACTGCTGCCATGGTGTTTAAATCACTTTCTGAGCTATGCAACCAGATAATTTAGAATAGGTCGTGTGCAATAAAGGTCATATGTCCACTGATCAGCCTGGCAATGCAGTGTGTCTGCCATGTTGGGCGACAAACTATCGCTGATAGTTATGGACTGATAGGCTGGCAAAGACACATCAAACATAGAACTATACCAGGAGGAGTTCCTAGTGTGACTGCATCTACAGTCATCTGAGTCCTGCTATCTTACCATCTTACCCTACCACAGGTGAGAGGTGTTCTGGAAAATCATTCTGCACAAGTATTCCACGAGTTAAAATGTATCCATGTTTATAGAACTGTTTAAGTACTTCATAACAGGTGTCATCAGTCATGGTGTCCCCTCGTTTCGAGGGACGCTATGACGCATATTGCATGCAGCGTATAGTTTTGTCTAGATATCTTCAAAGGGAAGCAAATCTTGTGACTCAAAAAACAGCAGTACCCACCTCTACACACTTGAATAACAGTGCTTAGCTCTTCTCACTTGGATAACAGTGCCAGCTGTGATTATTCATGATAACTTGTTAATGAAGTCACTGGTGGTGTTAGGATGTAGGGCTCCGCTCTCTGCTCAGTTGCAACATTTGCTTCCCTTTGTGGAAGGCCAGAGAACCCCACTACTTCACATACTTGTTGCAAGCTACATATGAACCTATAAAGCAAGTCGGCAACAAATATCCTGAGATGAAATCTGAATTCCACATGCACATACTCAGCTTAAGGAATGCAAATTTTTGTCACATACTTTTAGAAATAAATCTGTATTAGGTGTGCAAGATACTTGTGAAATGTTACCTCTGCATTTTTCGTGATCATTATATGATTATTGGGCATGTTGATCCAGTTTTAAAACTACAGCAGTGATTTTGTTAGAGATGTAATAGTTACACATTTATATGATTTCAAGGTACTTTGCTTTACTTCCACAAGCAGTGTTAATGTGAAAAGTATGTTTGGTTATACCCATATTTGAGTGTGGTTTATTGCAGGTGGTTGATATTATGAGAGTGAACGTGGACAAAGTGCTGGAGAGGGATCAGAAAATCTCAGAGTTGGATGACCGGGCAGGTAAATGGCATCGCTTTACCGTATTTTACCTGAAATTTTGATGAAGTCATTCATTTTGTTTCTGAGAGTTCTGTTCATGTTTCTGAGAGTTCTGTTCATCTTAGAGATATGTTTTATTTATTTATTTACTTGAGTGGTGTTTTACGCTGTACTAAAGAATATTTCACTTATGCGACGGTGGCCGGCATTATGGTGGGAGGGAACCGAGGAGAGCCCGGGAGAAAGCCACAACCATCCACAGGTTGCTGGCAGACCTTCCCACTTATGGTCGGAGAGGAAGACAGCATGAGCTAGAGATATGTTTTATGGTTTGTTTGGAAGGTACAAGTAAGATAGCATTCTACTGGGAAAACCAAAATTTCAGCATTAAAGTAAATTGTTTTGACCTTTATTTGCCTCTAAAAATGCATTTTTCAGTCAAGTTTTTATGGCCAGTATAGTGGTTCATGTAGAGCAGTGCTCAATAGGAGACCGGTTTCCATTCTTTTGCAACCTGAAACTAATTTCTGTAGTGAGTGCTTTTTGTGAAAAATTCTTCAGTATATGTGCTTTATAAACCAATCAAATTAATAAATCAGAGTGGTAAGTGTAGCCTCAAGTGTTTTTTGACTTCATTGTGTTTCAGATGCACTTCAAGCAGGAGCCTCACAATTTGAAGCCAGTGCTGGTAAACTCAAACGAAAATACTGGTGGAAGAACTGCAAGGTATATACATGTATATAAAACTTTTCAACTTGATATACTTTACATTGACAGTCTTTAGGAATAGTCATCAATTCTTTAAGTGTAGCACAGTACTGGATTCCAAGCAGTTTCCATTCTGGTTTCCTGACTAGTACGCAACCACTTGGTAGAGTTTCCTCAGTAAAATGGTTCAGTACCAAGTATTGTCACGTGTGTTAAGACTTCCTCACTTGGCGATGATGATGATAGGATAGGCGAGGAACTTATATGCCCTTTCTCCATATACTGTATGATAGTCGAATGACAGAAATCATGTCGGAAAATAATAATAAAAATAATCCAGATTTGTGGAAGGCTAATTTGGAACTGTAATCCTGGTTTTCCTATGCACATATGTGAGGAAACGTTTGAAAGTCTTTGGTTCTAATGTGAAAAGGAGGCCTTGGCAGGTCGAGCCCAACAACAGATCATCAGCACCTCACCAGTGAGAATACAAGCTCAAATCCATCTCTTGCCATCTGTTGCTGGTTTATCTGTGCCTTAAAGTTAGAAGGTTTCCCATGTATCCATGTACTCCAGTTTACTCCACCCATAAACCTGGACCCAGTGTTAAGAGTGCAGATATTATTAATTCAGGTGTTAAGATGCCAGGCAAATCAGTATATGTTACATTGAAATGCATATGTGTGTAAATCAGTATAAAATGATGTTGAACTGAGTTTTGTGACTGCAATTAACAGATGATGTTAATCCTTGGAGGGATTATTGCTGTAATTCTTATTATAATCATTGGTAAGTCACCTGTAACTGTAGTTAACTGCCTGCTTATTTTACTGTGTTTTGATAGCATCTGTGTGCTGTTGTGTTCACAAATGTAATCATGTTTGTTATCCATCTTTTCTCATATCACCAAACTCTCACGTGCTCTTAGTAACATGACATATTCACACAACTACATGTACAATATGGAAAGACACCTTACAAGGCCCTTGTTAAGAACACTATTGTTTGACTACAGAATTACACATACATGTTGCATGCTTGAATCAAGCTGTCACTTCAGTGATTATTAAAAAATCCTTTGCACAGTCATAGGGTTAAAATACTTTTTGAGATGGATCGAAAAGGAGATTTATTATGAGGACATTAAAGTGCTGTTAATAATACATGTCACTTTCAGTCTGAGACGTTGCCAGCAAAAGATACAGCCAATTCGACAGTTGCATATGGCTTGCTTATTGCTAAAATTGCTCTTTGTTGTGAACTGAGAGAAAAATTTACTACTGTATCCATTCAGGCGATAACTTTGAGGGCATCATCTTAGACGTTTTATAGCTCTCAGTGCTCAAATATTTCTACTATCGCAACTGTTGCAGCCATTTACAAGGGAGAGAACTTTGTAGTTCCAGCATACATGGACATGATCTCCCCTGAATTGAGACTTCTCTATTGAAAGTCACAAATACCCATCACTGAAAAGCACATTATTTAGTTGGACCTTGTGATTTATAGATACACAGTGTAAGCAGTGTTGTCTTTAGTTGTGTTCATATGTATCTGTGTATATTCTTCATAGGTTTAACTTTACCTTGTTAATTTCAGTTCTTTTTCTATTTATATTTATTAAATATTGTGCTATGCTTTATTTTATGTTGTGCTTCCTTTCAGATGTGGGCTATTCTTATTGCTGTGATTCTTGTTATAATTATTATTATTGTTGGTGAGTTTCTTTGTTTTCATTCTTTTTGGTTATTTTTGGAATAATGAGCTTTTAATTTACAACACAATCAGATGATATATCAAAAGTGAACATGTGAAAACATCAGAAATTAACATTGATTGCTAATTTGTATGGAAATTGTATTGTAACTAGGTACGATTTTTCTACACAGGCCATTGTAGTAGACCCTAAAAAATCGCTCTTGTGTCAAAGACACACCACGACGAGTGCAGCATTGTGTACACAACAACTACAACATTGTGTATGGTGTAAAATCCCCCATGTACGAATGATATACCAAAACAAGGGCAACATTGTGTACGGTGTAAAATCCCCCATGTACGAATGACACACCTAAACAAGGACAACATTGTGTACGTGTAAAATCCCCCATGTATGAATGACACACCTAAACAAGGACAACATTGTGTACGTGTAAAATCCCCCATGTATGAATGACACACCTAAACAAGGACAACATTGTGTACGTGTAAAATCCCCCATGTATGAATGACACACCTAAACAAGGACAACATTGTGTACGTGTAAAATCCCCCATGTATGAATGACACACCTAAACAAGGACAACATTGTGTACGTGTAAAATCCCCCATGTATGAATGACACACCTAAACAAGGACAACATTGTGTACGTGTAAAATCCTCCATGTTGACAGAGTAATATCTCCCTTGTGTGAATGATGTATAAACAACAAGTGCAACATTGTAGACTTCAACATGCACAGCAATGACAAATTCTAAAATATGAGTGATGCAACAAGACAAATACAACATTGCACAGTATAAAATCTCAAATGTGTTTAAAATGATAGACTTCAGTAAGTACAAAGTAAAGTAAGTCTGTGGAGTAGAAGTCACCTAGTCTCTTTTCTTATGTATTCTTTTGTACACTGTTGTTGCTGTGTTCATTTGATGACACTGTGCATTTACATGTGTGTTGAACATTCCCTAACATCTCTTAGTGTAGATGCATGTGTAATTTCAGTAATGTAATCATATCTATGAACATACGCTCTTATTAGCCTATTCTTTGAAGTTTGTCTTAACCTTAAAGGTGTTTCTTCAGATACATCTGCAGAAAATGTGACGGTGTAAATGATTTCTGTGTGTAACATATGATCAGTGAATGACAGTGATTTTATACATATTTATTTGGCGGTGAATTACTTAACATGTCCTAACATTTGAAATCATACCTTTAAATACTAACAAAGTTGACATGACTTTTCTGGTACCTAACATGAAACTTTTCCATTTCAGCTATGTTAGGCAGTGATAAGTTGTCTGGCTTTCTATAGTTTATCATTACTACATGGACATGCAATGTGATAGTCCTTATCATATGTATACAAAGGTACACATGCATGTATGGCAGGCAAATTAAATCTGGAGGTATATTCTGGTGTTATCTGGAGAAGAACTCCAGAATTGAATACTAGGTGAACCTACCTGTTGGGTTACTGTAATAGTGACTGGTGCCATGATACTTTGGTATAACATTTTATCAGGTATACATCATTTCACTGAATTTGTAATGCTGATAACTTGTTAATCTTCAAAGTTATCTGTGAATAGAAAGGTAAATATTCACATTTGCAACTCTGGCACCAAAGACTTTCTGAATGACAGTTGATCCCTTGCACATTTTCAGCTTCTGCATTGTGCCAAGGCCATCCTTAGAAATGTGTTTCATTGGCATAACCTGACTGACCCTCCACAGAAAGGTCCTACTGTGAAATTTTTAGTGGTATTTTGATAAGACACTTTTTTATTTTTCTCTCCATGCTAATTTCCTTGAAATCCCTGCCTTTTTCGTTACCTAGGATGAAAAAATGCAATTCCTGACTGACTGACCTTTCTTTTGATAGGATCGGGTTGCGACCATTGTGCATCCGATCTGACCACATTCAGAAAATCATACTTAGCAGTCCGTAGCTATTATCACTTCTAAATAAACTGCTCTTGCCAGAGGTGTGACAAAGTAAGGGACAATCAAGTTTTGCCTGATAGGAGGCACAATGCAAGCCTGAAAATTTTTGAGAACATCCTTTTGATAATGTGAAATGACTATGTTGCCCATGTTATAGAGTCTCATGTTACAGTCTCTTAGGTCTTACAACTTTCACCAACTTAGGTGTGTTTTCAAACATGTCAGACACCTATTTGCAGGCTTGCAATGTGTGAAAGCCAGTTGTGGTAATGTGTAAGCGACGTAGGAAAAACTTATGTAATTTTCGGCTTCAGTAGACTTGTGTGACAGGGAACTGAAAACATTCTTTCCATTTCAGTATTAAGGTAGTTCCAGGTGTCTTCATGTTTAAAAATTCATAAATGCCAGTATAACAAGCAATGCCTTCCCCAAAACATGTACGCATTCTGATGAAGTACATACATTGTGTTTATTGTCACCCAGTAACAGTGGCTCTCATACCCCTGTACAGACCCGTTCTTCATCGATACCAGTATTACAGCTTTGTACCAGTTGTGAACCTGTAAATACTTTCTGCAGATGGTCGATGTGTTTTCCCTCTTGTACTAATCTTGGGCTCCTCTCTTCTTCCCTCCACACAAACAGTCTGGGTAGCGACAACGTATGGTTAACAAGTCTGTGTAAGAGTAATTTTGTACATGCCCTGACCCTTGGTGGTGTCGTCGTTGTCTTCGTTTTGTTGTGGTGTGTCACCTTAGCTTAGTGTTTGTTACCTGTGTGTTACTCTCTGGCCCTTTGGTGCTGTTTTGATACCTTGTGCTCTGTGACAGACTACATGCATTTAGGATGTTAGTGTTCAGTGAGACTTGATGTAACACAGATTGCACACTGTATCCCAGTGGACATTAGGTGGTTTCTAGAATAGTTTGTAATGTAGTTGGTTTCTAGAGCAGTTGGTATTGTACATGGTTCCTAGAAGAGATGGAGAGATGTAGTAACATATAATCCAGGTGTAGTCAGCTGACAAATTGCTCTAGATGTACATGTATTGGGACTGGGTTGTTATTTTGCATTTTAACCAACCAAGCTGTTTAGAGTGAATTATATCATCAACATAGTTCAGGTAAAGTTTAGTGTGGTTAGTTTCATATCACCTGTTGATGGTCATCCCAGAGTTTCAATACAGGTACGGAATCTGTCGTGGGGAGTCGTGCATGTCATTCATGGTTTGAATCATATTTAGTTAATCTATTAGGAACCTACTTAGATTTGTTCATTGTTTCTGTTTATTTGGTTCTTTGGTCTAGAGGGTAACTCTTGGTTTTCACTAGATACGGTGTATGTATGAAGTTGATGGGCATGAGAAATGTGTGCAGTGGTGGCTAGAGTATTTTTATCATATAGTCATGAAACTGATAGCCAAAAGGGTATAATTAATAACACCATTCCAGCTTGACATCTTAACTGAAATTCTTCCAAAAAGTTGAAAGTTTGGTTTTAAGCAATTGCATAGAGGTTATGGCAGATATTGGTGTGTTTGAAGTTATTTTGCTGAATCATTTTGAAGGTAGTCACACTGACTTGGTGCTTTGTGGCAGGAAAAGATGTAATTTTATCAGTTTGTATGTCAGTTTACAATCTAAATGTACATAAAGTCAGATCTTATTGAAAACACTTCCTTGTCTTGTATTCTGTGAACCATTCCCTTTGCTGTTCTTCCCTTCAAAGTCATTTGAATTCATTTGAGAGACTTTTAAAAGTATAGCCTTTTAAAGTGAGATAATTGAAGTGCTTGAAGGTTTCCATTTGTCCACCTGGTCAGTCCGGTAGACCTGGCTCTAGAGGACGTGGTCTACTACACCTTGCCTTTGTCTTGTCTTTCTTATTACTTGTCCTGATACTGTTATACCTGTGAGTGCATTTGTCCGTGTGAAAGAGTACACACAATGTACCCTATATACTGTGTTTCACCTAAAATAAGCTCTTGAGGAAAAAATTTCACTGGATTTTGCCTGGTTCATTCACCTTAAAACACTGCTTAAGTGCTCTTTCGTGAAGTTTGATTGATTCCTTATCAGAAAAGCTTACATGTTGGCATCAGAAGTATGATTTTAAGGCCTGCATGTGCTTCTTCAGTTGCATTTTTGCAGGCCGAACGTTAGGTGAAATACAGTATGTTGTCTTGACGTCTGGAGATATATTCCTCATTGCCTTAACCTTTTGCCTTTTCCCACCTCTTTCCAGCCTGGGTGGCCACCAAGTATAGCTAAGGGTATAACACACTAGCACAATTTGTTTCTACGTATTGTGAATTTTTTTCTCTTCTAGAGCAAGGGCCATTTTCGTAAAACTTTCTGTAAATTGAATCCTTGAAAAATGAGGGCATTGCGCCAAAGTATAATAGGCTCCGGAAGGGGAAGTGGTTGAGGAGAAAAATTTTGAAGAATTGATTTGCAGAGTTTTGTGAAAGTGTGCCCAGAATTTTATTAGTTGATAATTGTGTGCACCAACTTTTTCTACAGTTTTAAATTGAATTGATGTTGTTGAATGTACACTTTACATGTATTGGTTATTCTTTGTTCACAGTTCAGTTATGTAAATATAAAGCACTATTTTTAAAGCTTATTTACTTACATAGCATGGAGTTTACACAACAGAACCGCTTCAATTTGCCTTTTTATCTTTGGACTTAGTAGTATTTGGGGGACACCAAATGCATGGTTTGAAATAAAAGGATGACAAAAATATGCATCAGATGAGATAGAGTTGCAAATGATATTTACATGTAAAACTGCTGTTCTTCAGTTTCGGGTCAAGAATAACTATTGAATCTTTTCTCTTCCAGAGATGATCATACTGGAAATAGATAGAATGTTGTCAGAAACCTTCCTTGTTTTGTTGAATGATTTAAACTAGCAGATTTAGCATATAATGTGCAACAGCTTGAAGTCATCCCAAAATCTTACCATCTTTTGTACAGCTCAGAAAATACTGTGTCTGATGAAGGATGAAAAATACTCTGACAGCAGTTTACAGCAAGCTTTCAACTGATGTGTATTTTTGATTTACTTATTACTTTTCTGTTGCTCTACATGACCAGTAGTAATGTGAAGGAATAGGTCTTCGTAATGACCCCTTTATGGTAGATTTCTTTAAGTGATGTTTTGTTCTAAACTCCAAACTGTCTATCTTTCTACGCAATAGTGTGAAATTTTTGACATGTTTTAGGGACCTGTTGTTTCTCTGTGACAAGAATTTTACACCTGTACCTAAACGTAGGTTAATGTTTTAAAACTTTTTTGGCTTAAAAAAAACAAAACAAAAAACCTGCTGGGAAACAACTGTGCAGCCTTAGCTATTTTAAGTACTTTGTGTCCCTGTAGGTGCATTAATTCAACATGAGTCCTTCTCAGTAGAATGATGAGTTTAGATATGTGCGTGTCATGTGTGTTTGTGTTAATTATCTTAATGTAGGTGTTTATTTACCTTTAATGTTCATAGTTATATTTTATAGGCCTATTTATGGCATTCTAGGAGTGGCTCACATCTTTGTTTTAAAATTTGGTTATAGCACCTGATAGGTAGATGATATTTCAAGTTATTTTTTCCTCCCTTTTACAGGTATTTTAGGGTTTCTTTGTATGACTTTCAGTGCATGTTTTGTTTTCAGTTCTGTATTAACAAGAAAGACTTTCAAAGCATGAGATGTACAGTGTGTAATTAACATCAGTACAATTTGTATACGATCCATTTTAAGTTTCATGTAACACTGCCAAAAGTAGGTAGCTTAGGATTTTGTGTAAGCTCAGTTCACGACAGTGTAAGTTTGAGTGCGATACTTTCAGTTTTGTCCACAACTTTCCACAAGATGGTTCTGAAATTATGCCATTAACACAATATTTTAACTGCATAGTACATTATTGTTATGATAGTGTTGTGACAAGCCTTCTTTCCTCGTAGACAAATCATGATCTGCTACATCTATATTATTTTGCTTATTTTTGGAGGTTCATTAATGCTCCAAAAGTTAGTAGATAAAAAAAAAAAAAACATACTGTAAATAAGCAAACTTTGTGAAGCTCATGAACAAGTTTTGAAAAATATACAAATATTTCCTAGTAACATATGTGACAGACCTTGTAATATTGCCTTGAATAGATAGGATATATACATGTACATTTCTTCCCTTCTTTCAAACAAAATACAGAATTCCAAGCACAAGGCATCTCTTTTCTTATCCCTAACCTCAAACTTTTGAAATCTAATTACATTAGACTGTATGCTAAAAACGTATGTCTGTAGGTAAACTAACATCTGAGTATTGGTGTGAATTTTCAAAATTCAAAAAATTTCCAGAAATGGGCGAACTGATTTGTATGTGTATATTGACACAAACTTTTTTGCTTTTCTTATTTTCCAGTGTGGGCGGTGACAGCAAACAAAGGTGACGACGGGAAGAATTAGCCGTTAACGCACGACTAAGAACAGTGGATATCATATACCATGTTAAATAGAACTTGTTTAGACATCTTGGGAAGGGATGCAAGGAGTATCTTAGGGGGTCATGTGGATATAATTTCCTTCAGTACAATCATTCTTTCAGGAAAAGTTCCAGGTAGTCCGTAGATAGGAAGAGCTTGCATCACTAGCATGATGGTTCGGGTAATGATACACATGTGGCTCCTCCACCTATCTGGACTTATTCTTCAAAATTTCCTTTCATCAGTTTGTGTCTGTATATTTTGGTTTCTTCAGATGATGTTAAAGCTGTGGCAAATTCCACTAGCATCATTAAGCGTTCCATGTTCATGATACTGTTTTAAGTCACAGAAGTGTTTTGGGATAATTAATGGGCGTGTACCTTTATGTTTTTACGTGCTAGCATTTATGTGCAATGATAAAATGCAGCATGGCGTATTTGTGTACAAATGTTATTTGTAAATATTTAAATATATAATATACTTGTAATACGTGGTCATGTAGGTTTGATATCAGTGTAACATAGTCCTTACTCAGCATGCTTGAATTTTGAATTACGTTACCAGTTTTTGATTGCCAAATGTTATTTAAGTCTGTCTTGTTAATAAAGTAAAATTAATAAATTAAATTGCATGTATAAATGTAGAGGAGTACAGTAGCTCTAGCATTTCAGACTTTATTGGTTCGGAATAAAGTCCCTGTCCTTATTTGTTGACATTCTAAATGGGGTTCTTTTTATGAAGGTCATTCTGGAAAATTTCACGTACATTTACGTACATGTAAGCCTACATCCCCATCAGTGACAGGGTTGAATTTTGACAACACTTCTGGTACATTAAATGCGTTCTATGGTACACCTCACACTTCTATGAACTAAATATTATCAGTTAACTCAGTACACAACTGCAATCCTCATTCAGTTTCAGGAAATGATTAAATGTATATCCACCTGGTAGTGATGCCTTGAGTAAAGTCTAATTAACAGGGCCCTACACCCAGATTTGTGGGTAGGACAGAAATGACAATTGAATGAATACCGTGTGTATGATGTGGATACAGTTAGAAAGTATGAAGACATTGTTCCAGCAGTGTCTTGAAGTTTGTGCTGTCAAGAGTGCCATTACTGGAAATATGTCGACCCAGACATTTTTCTCCTGGAAGCTGTGAACAAGGTGTAATGGCCTGTTCATATATGTATGCTTAAGTGTTTGTTGTGTAACTGAAAATTAACCCTAGATACTATATATGGTTGTCTGGGTTTAGATTTTGCATGACACCTACCCCACAAATGCAGAACATACTAGTATCTGTGCATACAGTACAACGTGTATCCTGGATAAATAACTGAACAAACCGATGGATTTCATTGTACAGTGGTTCCATATAGTGGGATGCTTTGGTTCTGTATGGTAAGATGCTTTGACTCTGTATGGTAGGATGCTTTGGTTCCTTATAGTAGGCAGCTTTGGTTGTGTATGGTAGGATGCTTTGGTTCCATATGGTAGAATGCTATGGTTATGTGCAGCAGGTAACTTTTAGCTCAGCCAGTCTTATTTCAAAATTTGGCCTAACAGTTGACCTACATGACTTGAGATGATGTGTAAGGGAGAAAGTTTGGTCATGGAGTGTTCTAGATTCCAACTGTATCTGGTACTCTGCAACACTTATTAGCTGTAAACAGTCTAATACTTTGTGAATTAAATGTGTAAATTCTGTAAATATTCTGAAATAATGAATTATTGTGTCAGTCAAGTCTGATTCAACAGGGATGTGAATGAAGATTCCAGTGACAAACATGCCTCATAACTCTGTGTGCCATTTGACGCTTCTTTTCAGATTCCATTGTTAAAGCTGCGGAATATAACATCTTACCTGTACAGGATGCAATTTAATATCACTTGGCCTGCGTGTACATTCCACTCTATGTTCATCTGTGTCTGGAAATTTACAGTTATATGTTCAGAGGAAATGTTAAAAACAAAACCAACCCTGTTCTTTATTTCTCTCTCTCTGAATCTGGTATACATTGTGCACATTTATTTATGAACGTAGATGTTTTTCCTTTGAACATTTAACTTAGGCCAGTAATAGGAGTGCCCATATGTGTTGTTGATCAAACTAGCTCTGCTTATGAAGCAAAAACCTGCAGTGTACAGAGTTGATGAGAAGTAGGAAGTATGGATAATCATCCCATATTATTCCATTAATTGTTTGCAGTAAATGTAAAGATTTCAGAAGATAAAATGTTAAATATGTGTCACAGCTCTTGAAAACGAAGAAAGAGGCACCAGTCTTGTACATGCATGAATCAATTTGAATATTGTATTAATGGAAAAATTTATATGCCAGTAAACCCAAATTACAGTTACAGTAGGAGTAGGTCTATCTGTTTAGTCAAAGCATTATTTGTTACAAGGCATATTCAGTTCGCCTTTTCTGTCTTCTGGATACACATTTACAACAGATGGCGAAAAGTGAAAAAAAATGTATAATATAATAATTTGAGAAATGGAGTAGAAAGCATGATTTTCGAAACTACGTATGTATCAGTTCATTAATACACAAGGTTGTATATGGCACTTGTAGTTTTCCTGTTCCATGTAGCTGCCTGGTATATGAACGTACCTTCGCATCGATCAGGATAAATAGCTTGTGGTGATGTTGTGTAAGATTCCTTGTCGTAAGTCATGGAGTAATATCCTAAGATTCTGTCATAGCGCGTTGCTAAGTGTTTTGTTAGAAAGCTAGTGCCAGGAGTGTCCAAAACAAAGGGCAAAGGCATCTGTTACCTAATAGTGCTTTGATGTAATATGGCCTTTTTTGCTGACCACAGTTTTATTACAAGTTCATCTAAAATAGAAAAGAGGCATCAAAGCACGCTTCCATATTTACCCTTTTTTTCCCCCTTTTTTTATTGTTAAAATGTGTGTTGTCTGTTGAAGACTGTTGCCTGATTGGATTTCTGGATTTAAAAAAACTGCCTTGTCCAAACTCTTAAAACAAAGTGTTGTACATGTTCAAAAGTTTTGCTTAAATTAAGCAATGCCAGAAGCAGACAATTTCAGGCTGCAGACAGAACACCACTTTCATTTGGAATAGACACAATACTGAGATTTTCTTCAGAAACCCACTAATGCAACTAATTCTTAATACTTGGACCAATTTCTGTCCCTTTGATTTTTGGATATTGTCGTGTTAGTATATTAGCCAGATGAGAGTCTTGGCCACGTGTCACTGCCACCCAGGAACCAAAGCTAGAATCCTGTTTTTTACCCACATTTGCAGAATAAGGCAGGGGTTAAATACACCAACAGGTAATACAATAGCTGTAGCATTTGACACTTGGCCCTGAAATTCTATGGTATAGATTCTGGAATGTATACGAGACATGCATAAAATCAAAAAAATACCATCATCTTTGGCTTCTGTGTTCAAATATCTACACCCTACCCACCCCTCATCCACCAACCCCATGTTATGCCCTTTTAAATCACATTTCACAGAAATAGAGTCAGGGGTACAGATCTGGGCTAATCAATAATGCATGTAACTGCACATTAACTGATTCACACAAATATACATGTAGAACAGTTAGTAAATTTCGTCAGGGTCAAGGTTAGTCTGACATGTTGATAAGCTTCGACGCTTCGATAGCTTCGACGAGTGTAAGGTCGATAAATTTCAGTGTATATTATAACCACAATTTTGGCATTTTCATGCATATTCCTGTGTTAACCTGCTTAGTTCTTCTTTGTTAAGTGTCTGACAGATTTTGGATAACTCTGTTAAGCCGTATAGAGTGAAGTATGTGATAGGTGTCATGTAATTAGTATTAAAAGTGATTTGTTTCCACAGTTTGGCCAATTTGTCATAATTTCTGATTGTTTTCAAGAAGGTATATATTGTTGGGATATGGAAACGGTTTCAAGCCCTACAAAGATTAACTGGCAAAATATTTGTCTTCAAAACTGCCTGTTAATTGACATTGGAGATTTGCGAGTACAAAAAGTGGGTGTGACATCCAACTTTTAATGGCTCACATCTCAGAAGCCATTTAGAATTGAAAGCTAAGATTTTACACGTCTTCATCATTCCTTGTTGAGGTGCGTTTTATCGCAAACTTCAGCCAATTCTGAGCAAACCCAGAAGCAGTGGTAGCACTCATGAATCAGTGTGGAGGTATGTCAGGTATCTGGCGATGTGAGGTTTGCTCTTGGCACTGTGGTTTCCTCTAATCATATACCTGTCCACCATCACATACATGATGACGTAAGTTCTTGAGTATGGCCTAATTTAAATACCAATCTTTCAATTGCTGAAGCGGAAGTACCTGAAAGTGAAGGAACTCAAAAGGCTTCAAAAGTTGGAAGCAAGTGACAGTTCTCGGCGAAGCGTTACCCATTTGTGGCCAGATCATGTCTAATGACCCGGCCGGCCTCGGCTTGGTAGCAGTGTAAAAACTTTAGCTCTGGTTCTATCCTTTCACAAGAGTTTCCTACACCCAAGCAATGACTGCCATTGTAAAATGTGGAAATGTTTCAGTACAAATGAAACAACTTTCAAAATGTTTCCTCCATGCAGCATAACATGGACATTGTATACATGTCGTGTGCTGTATAGGGCATACTTGTCATATGCCTGCAATATTGACAGAAATGGTAAATTGAACAGTTGGCCGACAAATAGTCAGGTTGATCCTTGACCTGGGGTCTAAAAGCCAGTGGCATGATTTTGCCTGCTTGATGCTTGATTTCAGGCATAGCTAACTGCGGAGATAGATATTCCTTATTGTAGGTTACAGCGTTTGCATCACATGCAATTTGGGCGGACTCTGAGATTTCCCTTCACTCTTAACTCTGTTTGCGCCAGTATGTACCACTTGGATTCACCTCCATCACTTGGTTTCCTGTTCACCATCACTGGGTTTCCACTTGTTACAAAGTGTGGCTCGTTGCATATATGGGGCTTCACTCTCGCACCAGATAACTGGCTCTTCACCAATTAAAACTTCTCATGTGCAACTCCAATTCCCGCTGGTTCGGTTTAATGGCAACTGGCGGGTGCAATTTTCTTTCTTAACACAAAATCCATATCGTTGTCGTGTAAAGAATGAAACAGACTTCATTGTAGCGTCAATCAAAGGGATGAATAATGTTATTTATTTGACTGCTGTTTTACTCATGCGAATATTTCACCCAAGGTGCAAAAATTCCACTTACTTGAAAGATCATGCCAGTTTTTTCTATGTGGAAGAAACTGGAGTGCTCGCGTAAGATTTGGTTAGATCATAGTGGAAGTGACAAATTCTTGAGTATTGAGTAAATTCTTTCCCATGCATGGCTTAAAGCAGTTTTCATCAAGTTTATAATTAATAAAACAACGAACGTTATACTGCACAAACTGTCCCAACAACTGTTACGTGAGGTAACTCTTAAGAAAATTATGTTTAGGGCTGGGCCGGATGAAATGCTCTAAAACTACATAAGTAAGAAATTAAATGTAGGCTTCCGGCAACATTTTACGAGCGACAATAAAAACATGCTCTGTCTAACCCGTCAACTGATTAGGTATTCCAAAGTTTCCGATTTGGCACGTGGGACATGCATTGTTATTTTCATTACTAAGCATGATCCTCATATATATTCAGCAACTGAAACATTTATAAAAACATTTGTTTCCTCTCTGATTGGTGCCCAATGCCAGGGTCCAATTTGTGGCTAGACCTGTACAGGAAACAGCTGACTTAGGCAAAAGTTACGTCGCACATTTCCGACTTAGGCATGGGGTGCTACCAATACCCAATTCCTTTATGTCTCCGACTGTGTGCTGGAAGGTCTGCCAGCAACCTTCGAATGGTCGTGGGTCCATTTGCCCTGGGCTGTGTCTGGTTTCCTCCAACCACAATGATGGCCGCTGGCGTTGGCTTATACGTGAAATAGGCCTATTCTTGAGTCAATTTTACAACCCCCATCAAATAAATCAAGAAATATATGAATAGGTAAATAAATTCCTTAACGTACATGTTCTGAACCAATGATCACGAGGAAGTTTTATTGTTAAGGTTCTGAAAGGCACGTGTTCGAATTCCGACATTAGCCTACCGCCGGTTTGCCCGCAGCTTTATCCCTTGAGGTATAAAAACACTAAAAGATAGCCTTACTATTTATGTAGTAATTTCACAAAGAACACCCTCCTAAAACTGTATTCCCTAATTTTCGTTGGCCCAAATGACACATACTGTCAAATGACTAGATGCCTGGCCTACAACACATCCAAATACCATGAGGGCTTGACCACCATTTTCTCAAAATAAATAAGCTGAAATGCAGGTACTTGCGTCCTATCCCCATAGAAACAGGGTGTGGGGGGCCTTGTTCATAGAACATGTATATCATTCCGACGACTAGAGGAGCATTGGTTCCTAAGGGCGTAAATTTTTATTTATATGCAAATAAATGAAATGAAAATCTCTTTGCCGTGACTTTGAGCTGCGAACAAAAATGACGGGCCGTATAATTTTCATTTCCACTGCATCGCCCCTGTCTTGACCCTCCCGTAATTTCTGGCGGAAATATCCGAGACGGAATTGACCGAAATCGGCACG
The DNA here is from genome assembly GCA_016165875.1 of Acanthopleura granulata. NCBI lineage: Eukaryota > Metazoa > Mollusca > Polyplacophora > Chitonida > Chitonidae > Acanthopleura > Acanthopleura granulata. The sequence continues at coordinate 12,144,830 of JABBOT010000080.1, read as the reverse complement.
TGTACAGTGCGCAGGACGGATGACATTGGCACTCGCCGGGTAAGCAGTCTGCCTTTCACGCGGTTAGGTAGGTAGCTAGGATGGAAATGACAATTTTGCATGAATTTATTGCGATATTTGCTGATCTTGATGGTTGTGGTCATTGAATAGTTGATTTTTCTTCCGTACAAACTCCATCCGCTGAATAAGACTTGTTTCATTAAGACATAAATTAGTCTTGAACTGTTCGAAACGATTGCTGGCGAAGCGAATTCCGTTGACCCGTCTGCTGACGATTTGGGTGAATTTTGAAGCCTTAATGTAAATATGATGTTTGACTGGGCAATTTTCGTGGACACACGGTTGCTTGTGGGTACCAATGTTGAGAAGAAGTCAGAAATAGAGCGCATCGATCTTATAAGAACAAGATAACTGCTGATGTTGCTGACCTGTGTGACTGACCTTGAGGAATTATCTCTTTGCTCTGTCAAGGTCGCTTGCGTGACGGTAACATACCGCACTTACTAGTTACCCGATAACTACTATAAATCGTACTAGTAATATTATCGCGGCTTTCTTTTGTAGAATTATTGTAATGGTAAAGAAAATCAATAAACCCCTTTCCATTTAGTCTTGAATTCCTATCGAGAAAACAATTTTTTTCCCGTAAGAAGACAATATTTAAAATAATTTTTATCAAATTGTGAAAATAGACCCTGAGTGAAAACTCTGGAGTTACAGGGAGTCGTGTTTTGGGAACACAGGTACAATAGGGGAAAGTTGAAGAAAGAGCAAGTGTGGGTGTTTGGTGCAGTAGAGAGAGTCAGGTAGTATGCGACTGGTTTGTGTGGCAGACCATAGGCAAGACACCCTTTTACCTTTGATAAAGAATTGGATCACTCCAGGAAGTAACGTTGTGACTGATTTATGGAGGGCATATTCAAGTTTGACTGATGGTTTCGAGACCTCTCAGTAAACCAGAGTACAAATGTGGTAGATCCCCATATTGGTGCCCACACACAATCAATCGAAAGCACCTGCTGGGCTATCAGCCGTCAACTTGAGTCACAAAGGCCAAACCAATAGCAAGCTGTTCCCCTCCCCCTGGTCGAGTTCATGTGGCGATGACGTTACGGAATGGACACCTCTGCCAACTTCTTGTTCCATCAGGCATTGTCTGTCATACAGTTGGAAATGTTGTGATGGAATTAAAGTTCCGCCTGAAAGTATATTGTTGTATGTGTGCGTGCATGTGTGCGAGAGTGTGAATGGGAAATGGGTGAAAGGGAGAGGACTGGTTAGTCAAAGTAGATTGGCATGAATGAAGTGCACGCTTGCTCCTTCTCTTCTTCCCCACGGGCCCGGCACTTTACTACAAATAGAAATTATCTAGACAGTAACTGCCGTCGCACGCACCGTCTTGTTCTCATCTCCTGCTCGTGAGTGGACATCGTGGATATAGGCAAGCAAATGTTATGAATTTTGGAATGAGATAGGTGCTTAGCGGAGTTAAAATAATGTGTGCAGTGTGCTGAGCTACATTTTTGCCTGTCTTTGTTTAGTGGGCTTGCCAGGCACACTACTTTGCACAAAGTCTTCTGCTCACTCAAACTATTTAGGGAACCCGAGTGGAGTGGCTCAGTACTCCAGCTGAACTCCAACCTCATCTTCACTTTAAAGCAGAATATTTTAAAAAGCTCTGATCTTTCTAGAGGCATTATTTCTTATGCTATTTGCATTCATGGGCAGATAACTCACGCATCTACTTTTGATACACTTCAGAAAATATAACATCAACCTCAAACAAGCGTTTAAGCTCATTAAGTTTAGATTTTGACTTATATTTAACTACACTCTTTAACATTAATATATTGACAGTAGCTGACAAAAGGAAGAAAATGGAGTGGTGTATCTGATTTCATTGAAGCAAATTTATACTGTTGTTCTGTTTGTGGTGAGGATCGAGGATGTGAACTGGTACAAAACACTACCCCTACTTCATAAAACTGTACATTCCTTTGGCAGCCTTTTATCATAAAAGTACCTTCATATGGAAGTTCAGTTGTTTAACTCTGAAAACAAATACTTTGGAAATGCGTGAAAAATATTTTTAAGCAGGTGTTAGCATTTTTAGCCTGAATGATATTTCAGACCCCTATCAAGAAATTTGCAAGCTTTATGATCTTATTCCCAAGAGACCCATAACTACTGTGGTGTAATGTCATGTTAGTAACTAAATCTACCGGAATAAAAGGGCACTGGGACTAGGGCCTTTGAGGTCAGGATTTGCCTGTGGACACAGGTGCCCCTAGTGATATGTTGGGTCACTCTCTGTAATGGTCAGTCATTACCTTTTCAAAATATTCTTTGGTCTAACACACACCAACCCACAAACAGCTGCATGTCAGCATGCCTGCATTGAATTATCTCCCCTGAAATCAATCTCCCATATCAAAGGCAAATTATATGGAGCGGGTTGTGGTGAGATGGCTGAAAATATCACAAAAGTTTGTGAGTTTAAATGTCTAAATTTCAGGATCCACAGTGTGACTCTATCTGATCAGGAGAAAAAAAAAAACTATTTTCTAACCAACTTCTTCAGGTAGACCTCATAAGTGACTTTATGTACTGAAAATAGCTTATTAAATTGATTTCAGTTTAACTGATTGTGAAAGCCCAGAATAAGTGCCATATGATTTGTGGTGCTACTTGTTGGAATTTAAACATGCACAGAAACCTTAATAAATGAAAGCTGTTGTGCGGGTCCATACTATAACGTAATTGCCATTTCTGTTAGTCTGATGCAAACTTCATGGCAATAAAATGAAGAAAGGAAAGTTATAAGATTGAAATACACATACACATTTGAACGGGGAGACATTTGTGTTTTGTATACAATGGGTCTAGGTATACAATGGGTCTAGTACTACAGACAGCAGACAAGGCGGCTTTGATCTCTTGCTCATAACCGATAACAAAAGACGGGTTACATTATTGCAAAATTACTCCTGTTTCCGCGGTAAACTGCCGTGATTGGTTTCATAGGTCGTCCCCCTGTTAAAATTTATTTAAATGTGAGGTTTTTAAAAATTGTTGTCTGTTCTTTGGTCATAACTTCAAAACCATGCTGTGTACAAAAACAATTTTTGCAGATATCTAATCCTGGAGGCAAGGTGCAAGGTAGAAACTTTGTTCAGTCAACACAGACAAATTTCAGCTTTGATCTTCTGCTTACAGCCCATTGCAAAAGACAGAAAGAATACATTGTTGCAAGGTTTGCTTGGCACTGTCAAGACAGCTGCTGAAGTGATTGAAGCTTTGAAGGATTTTGGCGGGGTGATATACATGTATACCGGAATATCGAGACGAGGCTCCCTTTACGTGCCATTCATGTAACCAAGGAAAAGATTTCATGTGGTTTTGCAAGAAGCTGTAGTGTTATTCAAATGGGAGGGTTTGGAAAATTTTGGTTGTTTTTTTTATCATCACTTGAAATCTATACTACGTACAAAAATCTTGCATATTTGTAATCCTGCCCTCAAGGTGCACCAGTTAATGTGTTTGTTTAATCATTTTAAGCAATTTGTAGGGTTGACGTAGCTTTGACCTCCTTTGAGCTAAATTCATTGTTCTGTAATAGCCTAATTTGCATACCAACCTCAAAGTTTTTTACAATATCTGTAGGGCGATCCATTAAGACACAGCAGATGAAATTTCATTCCGATAGCTTAAACCATGTTGGAAAAGGTTTATTCAGCTTGACAACAAAATTCAGTATGGCAGCTAAATCACGTGACTAGCCAAAGATCACCAAACGTTAACAATTTGTTCGTTTATCAAAACTGCAAAGTTTGGTTTTTCAACCTTCAGCAGTTTTGGAGATATTTTAATTTTTATGGTCAGATGAGGAATGATAATAATCCGAACAATTTCAAGAGGTGTCATGCCAGGATGAAGTGGACAACTAAATACAGGAACTGTGCGACAGCTTTGCCTAACTCTGTCATAGGGATAAATTCTACCCAAGCTGATAAACGTAGACTTCATCAAGCTTTCCACAACTCTGAACGGCTGACGTCTTGGTTTTTCTACATTTGTTACCTAGAAAATAGTGGTTTCTGTTGGGAGGTGGGAGAGAAAACGAAAAAGTATCATCCAAAGACTAACTGAAAACTTGAGAAGTGGGTCAGCTTTTGGGAGGGTTGGCTAAGTTACTCCCAACAAAACTGTTTTTAATAACTGAATAAATTAGACGTCAAGATTAAAATTCCATAACTTTTGAAAATGCTGAACTTTGTGCGATTATAAAAGTATAATTTTGTATTAATTAAACAAGATCTTTTGTGTGTGTTTTCATGTTGTAGATAACACCTGACACATTTCACCATGGGACCTAAAGTTGGCATTAATGGGTAAGTTCTGTTAAGCTAGCCATCAACGATGTAAACCCCACTTGTTAAACCAGGCTGTAAACCTGTGTGAACGAAATGCAGTTCGTGTGAAAACAGGCCTAGATACCCCATCGTTCGGTTTCCTCGGTCTGTGTCGCAGCCGACGGTAGGTTTCGTACGTCTCCTCACATGTGTGGCGAAAACTAGTAAGTTAAGTGCGAAAGCGCTTGCGCCAGTGGCGATCTGTGAGTGTTATGGGCCATGTACAACATGCAGGCCACAAAATCTGCAGTTACATGGAGTATAATTGTGCAGGCCAATAAGTCGGTTACGTCAATTCCTCCTCTGGTACGTCACCACTAGTACAGTGCTTGAACTCCATAGCGCTCAACAAAGCTAAGCGACTGCTTCAATCTGCTGGGCCCCTCGAAGAGCCTCATTGACCTACATATAACTTAGTTCATCTAGATGGCACCTCTTTTGCCCATTTCTTTGTCATTTTCTGATTAAATCTGAAATCCTATCTTCTAAATTCACTAACTTCACTGATTAAGTTGTCTTGTTGTCACATTAGCCAGGAAAACTCCGTACCAACTGGCTCACCGCGGCAGAACTGTTTACCCTTACAAATTTAGCGTAATTATTATGATTTATGGCTGTCTTTTACGCCACTATGCCGCTGTCGCAATTTACACGAATTATGTGTGTGTATATTATGAATAAAACAATGCATTCAAATAACAAAAATAATATGAAAACAACCGAGATAATGACTCAGCTGGGGAGACAACTCCTGATTATAGTCATGTCAAAGTTGTTTCCCTTCAGCGGATGCATTCTTCTTTCTGTAGCAGCTCATTAACACATTTTAATAGTATTCAAGCATGGATAATCCCACATAGTGCAGAGTGTCTTGTAGATTTTGCCGCAAATTTCCCAGCCCATGCTGAGGAGCTGATCATGATGTCAACACGCGCACATGAAACTGCGTCGGAAGATGAAGCCGAAACTCAAGCCGAAGCGCCTCGAAAGAAGTATAAGAAAACAACCAACCCAACAAGACAAAAATTCCAGAGGACATACACAAACTTACGTCCGTGCTTCGAACCATCGATGAAAGGGGAATCATTCATTTGTTGTCGGTTGTGCTCCAAGGGTTTTAGCTGTGCACACGGGGGTCAAAATGACTGCAAAAAGCACGTAAATTCCTTATACCACAGAGAAATCACTTCACGTGCGGCCTCTTCAAACAGTATGACAAAATATCTCGTCAGAAAAGAAACTGATTCTCAGACAACATTGCAACGGCAAACCATAGTAGCTGAAGTTACCATGTGTAAAATGATTGCTGAGCTAAACCTGCCTCTTGCTACTGCTGATTCCATGACGAAGTCATTCAAACACATGTTCCCAGACTCCGCCATTGCGAAAGGTACAGTATTCTCTTTAAAATGTGTGGGTTTTTTTTTATTTTGTTTTTATTTTGAATTACCTACCTATACTTACAGGTTGTTGTTATTGGCTTTTTTTCTATTGGTATTGCTTCATTTATGTGATGATAATTGAACACTGTTTTTGTTTTCTTTTTAGTATTGTTTCTTTTTTTTTCCTTTGATTAAATAATACTCTACAGCTGGAAAACTAAAATTTCACAGAGTTGTTGGCCTAAACTTAATTGTGTGCTTTTTTTTTTTGGCTTTAAGTTTATACTATGTAAAGGGAGGAGTGCTTCAATCATGGTAACAAGCTTTTTAATTCACATGTTTACTTAGACCAAGAATATGTTTTCTTCCTAATATTAATATCACAACTAATATGACTAATGGGCACTTGGGGTGGCATAAATGAAGAAAAATGGTAGATTCCAAATTTTTTATGGTATGGAGCAATAGAATAAAATATTTCAAGTTTGTAAATCCGTACAAAAGAGATTTTCTCATTGTGTAATTAATTTACATATTAAGAGGTAGATTGTTCAGAAGGATTTCTTTTCCACGTAATGAACCATTTTTTTGGTTTTTACTGTTGACAATGTTTTTGTTTTTTTTTTTTTGTTTCAGAGATGAAATCCTGTAAGAACAAAAGAACCGCTGTTATTAAAGAAGTGGCCTGATGTGCTAAAGAATAATTGATTATAATAATGAAAGGCCAGCCTTAGACCATTTCCACAGATGGCAGGAACGACCGTGCTTCTAAACAGTTTCCCATTGTGATTTGGTGTTTTAACAAAGACACCAGTCAGGTCACATCAGAGCTTCTCAGCCTGGCCATCTGTAAAGGACCTGCTTCAGGTAAATCTTATGAAATTCTAATGCATGTTGATATGCTTTAGCTAAGATGTAACATGGCCTGCAGACCGTGCCATAAGCGTATGCTAATACGTCCGCTTTTTAACCCAGAGGTTCTGAGTTCGAATCCCAGATGGGGCACAGCTGCATATTTTCACATTCACCACAGGCAAATCAGTGGTTAATTTTCATGGGCCTCAGTAGGTCTTGACTGCTTTGCTTGAGAAGTTATACATCATAAAATGATCATCCTCCACCCAACTGTAAATGCCAACCCCCTGCCATATTTGTGAAATAATGTTGAGCCAGCATAAATCAGCCACGTGTCATATTCATGCATCTGTTAAGTGGAAGGAATATTTATGCTATTCATGCTGATTTTGTTTTATTTTGCAGGTGAAAATATATTCAAACTAGTGGATGCTGAATTGAAGTCTTCTGGGATAAACTGGCATCAGTGTATAGCATTGGGTTGTGACAATGCAAATGTCATGGTTGGGCAGCACAAAGGTGTGTTTTCTTATGTGAAAGGTGAACAGCCTGCTGTCTTTTTGGCTGGATGTACATTACACACGATTCACTGTGGTGCCAAGAAAGTGGCATTGGAGTGTCTTCCACCCTTTGAAGAGGCTCTGACTGGTATATACTATTACTTCCAGAAAAGTTCATCTTGACTTGAGAAGTTCAAGGGGGACCAGGATTTCTGTGGAATTGAGGAGAGGAAAATACTGAAACACGTCTGTACTAGATGGCTCAGTATTAGCATGTACTGAGATATTTTAACAGGGTTTGCATCAGGAAGGCACATTACTTGCACTCCAAGGATCCCTTCGTCTTCATATGACTGAAAAATTGTTAAGTACGACGTTAAATCGCCAAATTCATCCTTAAATAATTCAGAGAACAAGTGCTTTGGAATCTACACAATACCTTGCTCTTCCCAATTGAAAAGGAAATGTAGTGTCAAAGTGTCATTGGTAAAATTTTTTTAATTTACTTGTTTCAGGTGCCTTGCTCACATGGTATTAAACTGGGATGGTCTTCTTTGCAAAATAGAAACAGGAACTAGCAAAAGCGACAAATGCAACGTACACCTATGCAGGAAAAAAGTTTGAAAGTGTGTATACCTTGGTCAGGTCACCAACAAACTGTCTGTGTGCCCATTTCCTGGTCTATGTTCATTCATTGTTGGAAACAGTGCTTTTTGCTTTTCAAGCTGAAGAACTACACCGCTCAAAGATCAAGTCTATCTGATGATACTCTGGAAAGTTTACTTCTTCTCAAATCACACCCAGGAAAGTTTGGGACGAGAGATCGTGGTAAACTGGACAGACTTAAATCTGCTTATTACCAGTCCCTGACCGAGTAGACGTGTTTGAGGTTGCCTTGAATAGAAATTTGAATAAAAGGACTGAGAATTTTGAGAGTGAAATAAGTTCATATGATATGGAAACATTTGGTCTCCCTGCTTATATATGCAGTAAATTTGAGACAAGTAACACCGGTTGAATGTTTGTGGGTTACCGTATTTTTAGGTGTGATAACACGCAGTGAATATGTTACCACTCGTTTTCCGATTTCATGGTTGTTTCATGTTTTCTTTTTTCAAGAGCAATTCGTCCATTTCCTGCATTTAGTTGCACATCACAGTGACACGTGATTTTATCAAACAGAAATGTTGTCTGCAAAAACATTATGGATTACCTGGTTAACTATTATGGGATCCATTTATTTTCATGTATCTTTGACATAGGCCTTCCTCCTGCAGCAGACCTGTATGTCATCAGTACCAGTATCAGGCATTAGTCATGAAAATGTGGGATTTATTGAAAGTAATCATCTAATTCACAGTTACATGTTATATTTTACTGTTAGTCTGAAAATCTCTACCTAGCTTTGTCTTGTGACAAAATTATGTCACTTTTTCATGGATGTGATCTGATGCCTGCATTGTACATCAACAGGACATATATTTTAAGCATTAAAATTAACATTTTACTTATTTCAGAGTCTTTTCAGTGTTTATTGTTCACAACAATGCAATCAAGATCATTGTAAAAGTTTTGGTTTAGTACAAGCCTAGATTGGTTTGGCAAAGTAGAACCACAAGGAAGTTTTGGCACCTGCATGGAGAACGAGCTGCTCAAGAGCCTGCGCAGTGCATGAGAAAAGATGATTCAAGGTGTCCTTTGAAAAAACATGCATGCCTGCCTCCTCCCAAACACACAAAAGGCCTACTAGGAAATGGCAGATTTATCTCATTAAAACACTAGGGAGAGGTTAGGGTTTTATCAGAAATGTAGAGCAATGATTAAAACCTTTCGTCCACCTTATTGCCTGTATCTTATGATCTGTCATGCAACTCCGAATTAAATATTCCGTTGGAATACTGTGGTGAAAAAATTATTTTTTATGTCAGATTACGAATTGTCAGAACAGTCATTACTCCAAGCTCATATAAAGGGTAAACTGGTCTGCTGTAGGCAGCCATTCTGAAAAATCTTGATCCTGAAATTTATTGGAGTTTTGGCATTGAAAATATATTGAAAATTTTGACGTTTTCATTGTTGTCTGTAGGCTCCTTTTAATTCGTTATTATACAACCAAGAAGGGTATAAAAAAAATTTTGGGTGTCAGTTTTGAGCACAGATAGGTTTGGGTGACATGAGAGCGAACCTCATTGAGAGCAGTTTCATTGACTTAGTCCAAAATCTGCAGCGATTTTGTTGAGTTCGGGTGAGGGGTTCAGGGTTGCGATGAATGTCAGAGTTTTAAAATAATTTCCTGAGGCCATCTACATCAATTGACCACACGTAAATGTGTCAGTGTGGCCTTGGCAGGATACATGTACGTAAAGCCATTATCTCTGAGCATGTAAGCGCTTTCAGTTCTGTTTTTATTGGAAATGACATTCCACGATCGAGTGAGGCTTAATTTAGTTGTAAAATATAGCATAAGTGTGTAATCTCCTGACGTCCTCAGAAATTTTTTCTCTTTCTTTGAAGTAATGGGAAGTAAGTCACAAGCTAATGAGCAGTTTGCCTACATAAATGGTGGTCATATGTGTCAAAATGCGTAACCTCCTCGTTACCTTAACGATCATTCATGCCAAAAATTACAGTCCGTTAAACAGTGATTAAATTGCATGCAAACGTGATAGAAGACGACACGGAATCTATTTTCTTGAGCACATTTTAGAATGACAGGTAGTTGCATCCATTGCACATTGGGCTTGTTGTTTCAGACAGGTCTGATGTTTGTTTTAAAGTGAAGGCAAAATGCATTCCTCACACTTTTTCTCTTCTCTCCTTGTGTATGTTTGAAATTCTCGCTGAAAGCATGCATACATTGGTAGAAAGTAATTTCTGTTCTTCTGTTGTTTTTCGTTTAGGTTTGGGCGCATTGGGCGTCTTGTCATGCGGGCAGCTATAGACAAGGGGCTCAATGTGGTGGCCGTCAATGACCCCTTCATTGATTTAGATTACATGGTGAGTGAAAAGCTAAGGTGTTACAAGATGGAAGAGCTGAACTTCAGACTATGGGCTCTTCTGTATAGCTCAGTATGCAGTGTGATATGTTGTTTGAATCCATCCATCTGGATGGATTTTTGTCTGCATTTCAAGATACTTTCTTCATATATGGCCTTCTATTGATTTGTATAAATGAATTTTAGAGACTAAAATATTGACCTGCTGATGTGTTGACACAGGCGTATTTGACGTGGTGTTTTGGTGAAACAGGTGTATTTGACATGGAGGGGGCCTCCGTGGCTCAGTGGGTTAGGGAGCTAGCGCAGTGCAATGACCCGAAGCCTCTCACCAATGCGATCACTGTCAGTTCAAGTCCAGCCCATGCTGGCTTCCTCTCCGGCCGTACGCGGGAAGGTCTGCCAGCAACCTGCGGATGGTCGTGGGTTTCCCCCGGGCTCTGCCTGGCTCCCTCCCACCATAATGCTGGCCGCCGTCGTATAAGTGAAATATTCTTGAGTACTGCGTAAAACACCAATCAAATAAATAAGTAAATAAATATTTGGCGTGGTGTTGTGTTGACACAAGTGCATTTGATGTGGTGTCGACACAGGTGTATTTGATGTGGTGTTGTGTTGACACAGGTGTATTTGACGTGGTGTGTTTCAGGTGTACATGTTCAAGTACGACTCCACCCATGGGCGTTTCAAGGGATCAGTAGAGTCCAAGGATGGCAAGTTGATTATCAACGGAAATCCTGTGGCTGTCTATGGATGGTATGACAGTATTGCCTGATTTTTCGGTTTCATTTTTTTTTCCCCGTGAATATTTTTTATATTCTCAATGTTTTCATTTTGAATTGTCTTAGTATGTAAGGAGACCTTCACAGACAGCTTTTCAAATTGAAACAAGGATTCAAATGCCACAATAGAGTTTTAGGAAAATATTGAATGGGCTTAGGCGCAGTGACATCACAGATTCTTGTTTGTTTGCCAAATTCGTCGTAACTGATATAAGTCTGGATTGATATATGGAATCAGGTGTCACACTACATGAATATTCATGAAGAACATTGACATTGACATCAGAGGATGTTTTGCAGCTAAAAACAAGCCCTGACATCACTGTGCTTCAGCCTGTTCAGTAAGGCCCAAAAAGTCCGTTGTGGCACTTCAATCTTTATGTCAGATGTAATCACGTAAAAAATGCAAAAAACATTATTGAAGACCACGTCTGGAATGAAGCCTTGGAGATGATACATGCTTCGTCATAAAGGTTGTCTGTTCTTTTAACATGAGCAAAGTTTAGAGCAGTGAGAGTGTTATGTGTGCAGTGCATGTTACAGTTGTTGTTACTTTCTCCTTATTTCAACCGTTTGTAGCCGTGACCCTAAAGAAATTCCTTGGAAAGATACCGGAGCTACCTACGTAGTCGAGTCCACTGGAGTTTTCACAACAAAAGAAAAAGCTTCTGTAAGTGTGAGCTTAGCTTTAATACTTGCACAGTTTCTTTTAACAGAAAATTACGAAATAGCATTGCAACACAGCAATGTAAGTTGCCTTGGCACTTTAAATTATATGAAAGGCCTCTGACTGAAAGGCTTCATGGCGGAAAGAAATCTCTGCTGACAATAATGATGTAAAACAGCCTGTATAACAGGTGTTATATTCAGATCATGTGTTAAATAACACATGCAAAAGAGCTGTCAGTATGTGAACTTCCTCAA